>CAKNYM010045058.1:49425-66669 GCA_932195095.1 Andricus curvator | reverse complement strand
TAAGGAATGCTAATAAATGACCTAATTTCCGCGTTTTGAGCTATTTCTTTTTACTGCCGAGACTTTCTATTCCTGTTTCTTACGGCCCAAGTACCGTTGTCTAGTTTTTACTGCCAATGTTCTATTACTCCTTTTTACAGACATGAATTTATACACTGAGAAAAAAAATTTTTGGATCCAAAGAAATGCATTTCTTTCATTGTATTCATTTGAGCCAAAAAAACCGTTTACTTAATTGTACTAAATATTGTTTAAAAGCAACAAACTCGTGCATTGATTCAAAGGAATCATTTCTTTGGGCGCCATTTCTTTGAAATAAAGAAATATTTCTTGGCCTCAGAATATGAGATAATTATAACTCGAGGAATTGATATCTTTAAAACTAAGAACCTAGTTTCCTTAAATCTTGCTTTCGCATCCAAAGAAATATTTTTTTAGTTCAATAATTTTGAGCCTTTGAATTAAAAAATATTTCATTTGAAATAAGTAACTCATCGATGCGTGAAACAAATATTTTGGTTTCTTTGAATCAAAGAAATATTGACATACATGAAAGCAATATTAATTAAGTGAAAGCGATATTTCTTTCGTTCTAATAGAACGTGCCATTAGTCGAATAAAGTAATTTGTTCACTTAAGTAATAATTTATTCACTTAGAAGATATGTTTCTTTTAATAAATAGAGTGAAGCGATTTATGTCCAATAAATATTTCCTTCAAGTGAAGAAATATATTTTTGAAATAACTTCATACACCATTCGTTCGAAAAAATATTTTGGTAAAATTCCTTATTTGTACTGAGTAGTTCAGATATATACCGCCAGATGCGCAGATTTTATAGTCTCACAATAGAAATGGATTCTCCAGTCTTTAAGTTAGCCATACATTTTCACCGTAGATATAATCTGAAAAATGTGGTGATTGGTGTTTATCGGTCTTCCTAAGCATTAGTCAGTTGGTCTTGCTTGAAATTCTTTTCCTACTCCACGAAAATGAAAATAAATATATTATTATAAATTATAATCATTATAATTGCATTGACTATTTTTTTTCAATGAATGGCCCTGCTCCATTTTGATACTTTAACTATTCAACATTTTTAAACAATAGGAGAACTTTCTGTTTGAGTAAATTGTTCTTTGAATCAATTAATATTTTCTCAACTCTGTTACGTCTCTTTTTTAAACAATATGCCGCATCTTAGAAGCTTATTAGCTTATTTGAATCAAAGAATCATATATGGTTCAAAAGAAACTTTTGCTCAGTCCGAGTTACATTTATTTGTATATAATAATTATGTTCTTGGACTTACACCATACTTCTTTACATTACGGAACTCACCTATCATATCAAATACTTATTTATTACAGTCAATAACAAATCTATTTCACTCAACGCATATTTTACAGTGTCGAGTAAGTATTTCTATGCCTTAAGCATGGCGTTCCTCAGATCCAAACAAAAGATTTCTTTAATCTGAAGAAATATTTCTTCGGCCATATTCTGCTCTACCGTTTCTTTGAATCAAAGAAATTTCCTTTGATTCAAATAAGTTTTTTTTCAGTGTATTAGCGCTGAAATGCTTAAATACGGTGGCGAGTACATACCTCACAGGTTGTGCGAATTGATAAATTTATGTATCGAGACGGGAGAAGTCCCAGACGATTGGAGAAAATCAATTATCGTACCAATATACAAAAGAAAGGGAGATAAAAGCAACTGCAACAATTACAGAGGTATCAGCTTACTAAGTACCGTAAATAAAATATACTCAAAAATACTTATTCGTAGGGTAATGGAAATCACAGAAGAAAAGATATGGGAAATCCAAAGTGGATTTATGCCAGGAAGATCATCTACAGATCAAATATTTAGCTTAAGACAGATCACAGAAAAAAGTTTGAGAGTGGGAAAGAAAGTTTTCTGTGCATTTTTTGACCTAGAAAAATCATTTGACAAGGTGAATAGAAGTAAACTTTGGGAAGTCCTTAAAGAGTACGGAGTCAATGGATGGCTCCTACAAGCAATAAAAACAATATATACATGTAGTAAAGCGAGTGTTAGGGTTAATGGGAAACTGAGTGACTACACGGAAAAAATTTATCCGTAAAAAAGTCACGAACTACTAGCTAGGTCTCGGATATGAGAAAATTTCATCGGATATTTATGTATTTTCGTAAATAACCTGCGAACTTTAGAAAGATTGACGAACTCGATGTGAAAATTCTAAAACGGTTCATCATTTTTTTTTTACGTGAATAATTACAAAAATATTACGAGTGATTGGGAAAAGATTCTCAGAGCACTCACGAGCTTGCCCGACAAATCTGGGAACTCGCAACTAAGTTCGCCTGTACGTGGCCCACACACACACACTCTCCCAAACGCGCAGTGCGTGTGTGCGCTCGTATGTGCCTCGAGCTCGTCGGATGAGTGGCTAGAAATTTTATAATACCTACCTACTAGTAATCGTGCGCGCGCCAAGGCGCGCGCCTACTAATTTCTGTTATGAAAAAGAATAAACCAAATACTTATTTTTTCTATGTTATTTATATTTAATTAATGTTACAAAATATTCGTAAAAAATAATTAGAAGGCACTACAGGATGATGTTGAAGCTAAAGGAGTAATGGATTTCTCATAATTTATTTGTAGGTAAATTCTGTCACCGTTATCATCTTGAAAAAATTGTGAATATAATTATAATTCAATTTAATATAATCGGCTCTTAAATTTGTTTAACACTTAACTTATTTATAAATTATATTGGCGTACTACATTTTTTATTTTATAAATTAAAAGAAATGTTATTCATAAAATAAATTGTGAATTATTCGTTTTAACATGTATATGAGCATATAAATTTCAAATTGATAAATACTGCGAATAATATTAATTTTCATTATTATATAAGCTTTACAAAGTTAAAAAAAATGAATGATACATAGAATAGTGGCAGTAATTACCAATCTTTCAGTTTTCAAGAAATATGATAACAAATTTTTAAATTGTCTATTTGCTCCGCAATTATTGCTGTTTATACTCTATAGTAATCCATTCGCCACTAATATTTTATTATGCATTGAGAGATGTGGTGAATTTTTTTCATGAAAAATTAATTTTTTAATTTTTATCATAAATGATGCACGTTATTACGAAAAAGTAAAATGTATTTTAGTATAACTTTTTTATACATGAACATTTTTGTGTGAACATTTTTATCGTATCTGTTGTTTACGTCAAAATGATTAAATTCTTTTATTATAAGAAGAAAATTATCCTGTCGATAGAACTTTCCAGGCCTTTATAAACGTTACAGTATCTTTCTTATTAAAAACTAAATTAAACAAAAACTTTTCAAACAATATTTTTTTTTTCCTTCTGCGAAAATCTGTCAATTTTTTATTCTTCAAAAAATCTATAGTGGTTGATAAATTCGTGTTTTTAATTGGAAAATAGTGTCTTTTTTTCAAAATAGCTGCAAAACAGCGTCATCGCTTGAAAAAAGTGTCAAATAGTGTCAATAGTGAAAAAAAGCAGAGAAATTGCCCTACAAAAAACGTCGGATTGAAAATTATTCGAAAGTATTGTATTTTGAATGCGAAGTTGTCTAAAAGCAGATGTCCAGAGAATATCTCGGGAGTGCGCAGCAATAATTTTTAATTCGACATTTTTTGCAGCAAGATTCATTTCTAATCCAAAAAGTGACTTAAAGTAAATATGTGCATCAATAGTGTGACTGATATTCTTTTGGATTTGAAAGCATTTCTAAAAATTCAGTTCATAAAACTTCAAAGAATTAAAGTTAAAATTTAAAACATGGAAATAAATTGGAAAAAATTTAAAACTCCAAAAAATGTAATTGATTTTAGTAATTTTAAAATGATTTTGGAAAAATACAAGGGAATTCAAAAGAATTTTATTGAATGTTGAAGAATTCAAAATGAGGTTAAAACACTTCAAGACGAATTAAACACAAACTGAAAAAAATATCCATTGAACAGAATAGAATTATTGATTTAATTCAAAACAATTCAGGTAAATCAACAAACTTCGAAAGACATAATAAAATAATTCTGAATGAATGAGTAACAATTCGGGGTGAATTCAACTTAATTGCAAAACATATTTGAAAATCTCTACAAATCTGTGAAAACCTAAAAAACCCCTCACTTCTTATTAATGAATTTCTTAAAGTACAGTGAAATATTATAAAATCCCGTGAAATTATATGAAATTTTAAAGTATTTTCTTGAATCCTGGAAAATTTTTGAAAATACCTTGGGAGCTTTTAAAATCCATTAAAATCATTGAAATCTTCGGAAATCGCATAAAATTCATTTAAATATTCTAAAATATATTGAAACCTCGCAAGTCCTATGAAATAGTTTCATATATTCCAAAGTTGTAAACAAATTCTTTAAACTCTCAGAAAAATTTGTTCATTCCTCTTAAAGTCATTCAAAGCCTTTAAAATTCCATAAAAAATTAATAATATCTTGAAAGTGCATTAAATTCTTTAAAAATTCAATTAAAGTACTAAAATCAAATGAAAAATCCTTGGAATCTTCAAGAAACCTCTAAAAGTTTCCAAATTCTTTACATATTTTTGAAATCCCTTCAAATTGTTTAAATCTCTTGGAAATACCTTGGATTCTTTTGAAATACCCTAAAATATTCCCAATCTTGAAAAATTGCTTAAAAAATCCTTTCGAATCAATTAAATTACTAAAGTCGGTTGAAAATTCCTTGAAATCTGTTAAAATATCCTAAAATATTTCAAACCCTTTAAAATCTGTTGGCATTCATTGAAATTATTGACATCTCTTTCAAATGCTTTGGATTCTTTTCAAATGCCCTAAAATATTCCCAGTCTTTTTTTAAATTCCTTCAAATTATCAAAATAAATAAAAAATTCTTCGGAATCTACTGAAATTGTTTGAAATATTTTCCCACAATATATCTATTTTAAATCTTTTAGAATCAATTGAAATTTTTTAAATCCTCTGAAATCCTATAAAGTTAGTGAAATCCATTAAAAATTCTTTAAAATATTTTATAATAAGTCAAAATATTCCAAATTCTTTGAAATCTTTTGAAATTCCTTGCAATTGTTTGAAGATCTTGAAAATTCCTTTTGGATAAAAAAATACCTTATAGTCTTTGAACTTATTCTTTAAAATCCCTTCAAATTATCAAAATCAATTTCTTAAAGTATCGGTGTTTTTTTAATCGCAGTGCTCATTGAGAGCTTAAAAATTCTTAATTTGAACATCTTCTTAAATTATAAAATTTTTCATCTGTAAACATACACAGATCTCTGACATACTTCTATTCAAACCGAAAAAAAATAATTATTGGAATGTGTCACTATAAGGAAATGGAGATTTCAATCCTATAGGGAAAGTAGAACTGAAACGTACACGAGTTTCACAAATGATATTTAATATCATAAATATAATTAAATCATGATAGAAATCACAGTTACAGAGCGTAAAAATGATTAATTTGAAAATTTCTTGTTTGCGTAAACAGTTTAAAAACAGACTACCATCACAATTGAGGTTATGGTTCATTACTTCTTTTACAGACTTTACCGTGCAACGGTTGGCAACACTGAGCCGCGCATTACCAAATACGAAAAAACACGTGACGTATTATTATCGAACTCGAACTAAGTGATCCCGAAAAGACCACCTTGACATGCGCATGCTTCGATAGAATGGCGCTTATTGGTTCTAGTTCGCGTCCTCATGGGGAATTCAAACACGGGCGCGTACTACAGCCAATCAACTATATTACAATTCAAACATGCGCATATAAAGGCGACTCAGTTAGCATCACTGATTTCAAATGCAGCACCACACACAGACACACACTACTGTTGAATATGAGCGGCCTACAGCAAGCAAACGTTACCACTGTGTTACTCTCGAAAATCGTCAGAATCGAAAACGACAATATCGTTTAGAGATTTTATATTAAGGATTTTGTTTGGCCTTGATGGCGGCTCGTGTTTACGCACTCCTGGTTTATGTTTAGAAACTTGTGAGTCAGCAGTCTTTGAGGGTTCGAATCTTCTGAGTTGCGAATTTATAAATTAATATAAAATTAAATCGCACACATAAAATTTTTCCTCTTTATATTTCAGTCTGAAATTTTCAGGAACTATTCGTAGGAAATTCGAACTGTTCGTAAGAAACTTCGAAATTTATCCACATATTTCTCATAGAAATAAGGATGTAATGTTTCATTTTTTTATCTCGTATCCGAGACCTAGCTACAAGTTCGTGACTTCTTCACGGATAAATTTTTTCCGTGTAGTTCGATATTATACAAGGCGTGAAACAAGGATGCGTTATGTCTATTTGTATTTAGCTGTATTTTTTTTGTTAAATTTTGTACATGTTTTACAAAAAAGTAAATGTTTTAACAAAAAATTACAGTTGTAGAAATGTTGTACTTTCTTGTAAAATTTTTTTCCTAACCCACCCATCCCGCGACTAACTGTGTGATCCCGGGATTACCACCTAGTTCTAAGTACACTAACACATGTAATACAAATCTATAAAGAACAAATCTATTTTGAATTAAAAAATTGAACCAGCAGCTGATATACAACACGTACGACCAGTGACGGAATTCCACTGAGTGAACCAGTGAAATATCACTGATTGTCAGTGATACACTTCTGGCTGTTTCAACCAGTGAGATTTCACTAAAAATCAGTAGGATTTCACTAGTTTATTTTAAGAGAGTAGCGATTCGCCCAGGTTGACGGTATAGGTTATAATTAAGTATACGGAAACGCATAATGACATTTTAGATGCGATAATGACATTGTAGATGCGATAATGACATTATAGATGCGAGTATGGTCGCAAAGGACATGCGCATAAATGTCAAGGCGATGATACAGAATTATAGGGTGTAAATCTGTTCATGCGTGTTTCCGAATAAGGAAATATTTCTCCTCTCTTGAGTTTTATTTGCAGATTGAGACTCAGGGTCTCGCGGTTAAAAATGCTCAGGAAATAATATTATGATCTCAGCATTATTGCAGTATTTACACAAGATACTTACAATTAGCAGGGCTCAGATCGTGCGACTTTGACGACTTTTTCGGACTTTTTTGGAAAAAATGTGACGTTTTAAGGCCATGTGACGAGTGGGTCACGTGACCGGATTCCTACCTTTCCATCACTTTTTTTATTTGTAAACTTATTTTCCCACGAATAGCCACATCGAGTTGAAAATTTGGGATAATAAATAAGATGCACTAAGAAACGCGGCTCTGGTCCTAAATTTTTATAATTATGAAAAAAGCAAAAAAAAAATTTGTTATAAAAATTTTTTTTTTTATACTTATACAAATCTAGGACCAGAGCCGCATTTCTTAGTGCTTCATATTTAGTTTCCCAAATTTTCAACTCAATGTGGCTATTCGTGTGAAAATAAGTTTACAAATAAAAAAAGTGTCGGTAAGGTAGGAATCCGATCACGTGAATCGCTCGTCACATGGCCTTAAAGAAAAATGCCACTAATCGACTTTTTTCCATTTTCTCAGAAGCTCGCTATACTTACTTTCAATTTTAATCACAATGACACTTTTAAAATTAGAATTAAAACCTAGAAAAAATGGTAGATTTCAATTGAGAACATTAAAAATTGAATAACTTCTCATTAAAGCTTTATACTTTAAATTAATAGCGTTTGAAATTGAACAATTTATAATTTCGTGAATCCGTACTAAAAGATTCAATTTATTCAAATTGCAAGCCTTAACAGTTGGACATTTTTAAATCGAAAACGTTTAAAATCGATCAATTTCAAATGTAGTTATAGTCTTCACACGCTTTTCCCTATTCCCCTATTTCCCCCTTTCTTTTTAAAGAATTTATATTTTTTCCCCCTGTTTTCAAGATCCTTTCCGTTTTTTGCTGTTTCTCTGCTTAAATACAAACTAAAATAATAAAACATAGTAAGAAAATCCAACTATTTTTTGTCTGAAAGGTCATACTTTTTGGTTAAAAAATTCGACTATTTGGTTAAAAATTCATGTTTTTTTGTTGAAAATTCATCACTTTAGTTCAAATTCATTTCTTGAACTGAAAATTTAACTATTCCATTTTTTGTGAAAAATTTATCTTTTTGATAGAAATTTCATCTTTGTTTAAATTATTTGGTTGAAAATTTATGTACTAACTTAAAATTTAACTATCCTATTCTAAGTTGAAAATTTATCTGTTTCAGGTGAAAATTCAATTATTTTGTTGAAAGTTCGTCTTCTTTGGTTGAAAATGGAACTATTTTGTTGCAAATTCGTTTTTTTTTCTATTAAAAATGTACTTTTCTAATTCAAAATTGAAATATTATAGTTTTAGTTAAAAATTTATCTTTTTTATTTAAAAATTATTGTATTTTGTTGAAAATTTGCTTTTTAGTTGAAAATTAATTTTTTGGGTTCAAAATTTAACTATTTGGTTAAAAATTAATGTATTTTGTTGAAAACTTGTTTTTTGGTAGAAAATTAATCTTTTGAATCGAAAATTCAGCTATTTGGTTAAAATTTTATATTTCGTTTGAAAATTCATCACTTTAGTTAAAACTTAATTTCTTTAACTGAAAATAGAACTATTTCATTTTTTGTGGGAAGGTGATCTTTTTTGATAAAAATTTAATTTTTTTGGTTAAAAATTCATCTGTTCGGTTGAACATTGAACTATCCTATCTTTGAAAGTTGGTATTCGTCGTTTAGTTACCGTTACCGTTACTTAGTTAACCATAAGGCGATCTCATCGACGATGGGCGATCTGTGTTTATTTGAACTCGAGATGTTTGTTTTCATAAGAAGCTTAGTGGAAGTATATGCATTTATACTTCGGTATATATACGATTCCTTTCACGAATTTTTTAAAAATAAGGCTTTTAATTAACATTTTAAATATTTGATTCGTATTTTCAAAGATTCATTTTCGATTTAACGTTTTAATCAAAGTTCATTTATATTTCAAAATGTTTGAAACTTTCGAAATTTTGAGTACCATTTATTTTTTAATTGTGTTTGGATTTTTTATAATAAATTTTGTTAATTTTTTAATTTAAAAACCAACTTTACATTTTTGTTTAACTTTTCAGAAGGACCTTGGCCTTTTTTCAATGAATAGGATAAATTAGTTTAGGGTATCAAGAAAGAATGTATTTCCAATAATTCGTTTCTACGATAGCTTGCAAATATATAATAATTATTAATTATTTTAACAATTTTCATAAACATATTTAGAGTTTGGCTATTTTTCAAGGAATAGGTATAGTTTGTTTACAAAGTCAACTACGAATGTCTTTCTGATGAAACTTTTCTATGTTGCTTCGTAAATTTACAATGTATTGTATACCATTAAGCCATTTCCCTTTCAGGGTAGGCGTGACACTACCCGATTCGGGTAGTGTTTCTAGGTGGATAGTTTTCTTGTAGGTATAAATAACTACAAGTTTGGGCTCACCACAACCATAATATGCCAACAGCACACAGTATTCTCGAATGGTCACCCATCCAAGTACTAACCGCGCCCAACGCTGTTTAACTTCAGTGATCTGACGAGAACTGGTTTTTTCAGCGTGGCATGGCCGTTGGCAATAATTATTAATAATTGAAACAATTTGCATAAACAAAGAGTTTGGCTATTTTTCAACGAATAGGCTAAATTTCTTTTACAGAATTCACTAAGAATATCCTTCCGATGACTCTTCTATGAAGCTTTGCAAATCCATCGAATAAGCCCAATTTGTTTACGGAATCACCAATAATATATTGCCAATAACTCTTTTCTACGATACTTTGCACAGTTACAATAATTATTAATTATTTAAACAGTCTTCATAAACATATTCAGAGTTTGGGTATTTTTCAAGGAATAGGGACAATTTGTTTACGGATTCAACTAAGAATATCTTTCCGAAAATTCTTTTCTATGTTGCTTTATAAATTTACAAGAATTATTAATTATTTAAACAATTTTGATCAAAAAATTAAGAGTTTGGCTATTTCTCAACGATTAGGCTCAATTTTTTACAGAATTAAGTAAGAATATCTTTCATATTACTTTTTTCTATAATGATTTGCAAATTTTCAAGAATTATTAATTATTTAAAGAATTTTCATAAACAAATTAAGCGCCCGGTCATTTTTCAACGAATAGGTTCAATTAGTTTAGGGAATCAAGAAAGAATGTATTCCCAATAAATCTTTTCTACGATACTTTGCAAATATACAATAATTATTAATTATTTTAACAATTTTGCTAAACATATTCAGAGTTTGTCTATTTTTCAAGGAATAGGCAGAATTTGTTTACGGAGTCAACTAGGAATGTCTTTTCGATGACTATTTTATATGCTTCTTTGTAAATTTACAAGAATTATTATTTGTAATATCATTATTTTTAACGAATTGGCTCAATTGGTTTACAGACCCAAAAAGAATGTATTAAAAATAAGTCTTTCCTATGTTACTTTGCAAATTTACAATAATTGTTAATTATTTTAACAATTTTCATACACATATTCAGAGTTTGGCTGTTTTTCAACAAATAGGCTGACTTTGTTTACGAATTCAACTAAGAATATCTTTTCGGTGACTGTTATCTATGTTACTTTCTAAACTTACAATAATTTTCAATTATTTAAACAATTTTAGTTTAAAAACTGAGAGTTTGGTTATTTTTTAACGAATAGGCTCCATTTTTTATAGAATTGAGTAAGAATATCTTTGCAGTGACTTTTTGCTATAATGCTCTGCAAATTTCAAAGAATGAATAATTATTTAAACAATTTTGATAAACAAATCAAGAGTTTGGCTATTTTTTTAAAGAATAGGCTCAATTTTTTTACGGACTCAATAAATAATGTTTTTCAAATATCTCTTTCCTATGATACTTTGAAAATTTACAATAATTATTCATTATTTAAACAATTTTCATGAACACATTCAGAACAATTTGTTTGCGGAGTCAACTAAGATTATCTTTCCGGTGACTCCTTACTATGTTTTGTAAATTTACAAGAATTATTAATTATTTAAACAATTTCGATTACAAAATTTAGAGTCTATTTTTCAACGAATAGGCTCAATTTTTTACAGAATTATTTATCCTGCATCGTAAGATGGTATCCATGCGAAGCCGTGTAAAAATCAAAATTATTGAAGTAAAAATTAATTTCATGGTATTTTATTGAAATTCATTTCCAAATAAAATAAATACATGTAAATAAATTGGTCGCGCGCGAAGCGCGCGTATGAGGCTCTAGTTTCTTTGAAAATTAATTTTATATACTTCAAAATTATTTTTTTACTGAAAATTTAACTATTCTATTTTTTGTTAAAAATTCCTTTCTCTCTTTGAAAACTTAACTATTTTGTTGAAAATTCGTTTTATTTTTAATTGAAAGTTAATTTTTTGAACTGAAACTGAAACATCCCTTTTTTCTTCGAAATTTATTTTGTTAGATGATAATTTTTTTGTTTTGTTGAAAATTCAACTTTTTTGTTGAAAATTAATCTTTTTTGGTTGAAAATTCAATTACTTGGTTGAAATTGAACTACTTTAATTAAAATTCTTTTTGTTTTAAGATTCATTTGTTGAAGATTTGTTTTTTTTGCTTGAAAATAAATTTTTTAACTGAAAATTAAACTATTCCATTTTTGGTTGAAAATTTATCCTATTTACTTGAAAAATCAACTACTTGCTTGAAAGTGCATGTATTTTGTTGAAAATTCGTTTTTTTTTTTTTGTAGAAAATTAATCTTTTTGGTTGAAAATTCATCTGTTCGGTTTAAAATTCAACTAATTCGGTCAAAATTTATTTTATATGATCAAAAAATTTTTGTTCTTGAAAATTTAACTACTCTATTTTTTGTTAAAAATTCATTTCTCTCTTCAAAAATTTAACTATTTTGTTGAAAATTCGTTGTTTTTTTAATTGAAAGTTAATTTTTTGAATTGAAAATAAAAAGTCAATTTTTTCTTCGTAGTAGTTAGTAGAAATTTTTTTTATTTTGTTTTGAAAATTCAACATGTTGAATAATTTTTTTCTTAAATAATTCAAAAATCGTTCTTGCTTGAAAATTCAACTCTTTTATTGAAAATTGCTCTTTTTTGTTTGAAAGTTAATTTCTTTTGGTTGAGTATTCAACTAATTTTTTGAAAATGTAACTGTTTTGTTGAAAATTCCTTTTTTCTTAGTTGTAAATGAATTGTTTTAACTGAAAATTGAATTCTTCGATTTTTTATTGAAAATTTATCTTTTTGAGTTTTAAATGTTTAAAATTAAAAATAATTTTAGAAACAAACCTTTATTTTGCAATAACATTATTAATCTCGTTTTTGTCATATCTAAAAGAAAAATTTAGAACAGTCAGGGAAAATGAAAAATTGGTCAGGAGTCAGGGAAAGTTAGGTAATGAGGCAAAAACTTGACTTTTTTAAAATTTTTGATCCTTTGAAGGGCACTCTTTTCAAGTGCAAATTTTCGACTAATTTTGCTCTCACAGAGTCAGGATATTGTCGCTTAAATTTAAATTACCAATAGTATCAGTTCCCCCCTTGTAAACTATATTTTTTAATGCAACCGGGAAATAATCAAGAATTTTAAAAAATTTCGGTAAAAACATTTTGATTTTTTTTAAATTGGTTAATAGGGATTAGTTAAAATATTTTTATTGCTAAGTTAATTTAAAAATGCACCAAAAATATTCGTCTGGATTGCAGTTTAAGCAAAATTGATTTCCGACCAAAAAGGACGAATTGTGAACAAAATACAAAAATTTCCAATCAAATTTTCGAATTTTTGGGCAAAAAATACTCGAAACAAATTAATTTTTAATCAGATAGTTGCATTTTTAACAAAAAAGATATGTCTACAGAATGTTGAAAATTCATCTCTATGGTAGAAAATTCAATTATTTTGTTTAAAATTCGTTATTTTTATTTTATTTTTTAAAATTTATTTTTCTAACTGAAAAATTTCTTATTCTATTTTTGGTTGAAAATATATCTTTTTCAGTTAAAAATTAATGTATTTTTATTGAAAATTTGTCTTCTGGTGGAAAATTAATTTTTGGGGTTGAAAATTCGACTATTTTGTTAAAAATTCTTTTTTTTTTTAAATTGAAAGTTCATCATTTTAATTAAAAATTCATTTCTTTAAGTGAAAATTTAACTTCCATTTTTTGTGGAAAATTTTTCTTTTTTGATAGAAATGTAATCTCTTGGTTGAAAATTCATCTGCTGGATCAAAATTTAATTATTTAGCTGAAAATTTATTTTTTTACGGAAAATTGAACTATTCTCTTGTAATTGGAAAATTCATGTTTTGGTAGAAAATTATTTTTTGGGGTTGCAAATTCGATTATTTCGTTGAAAATTATTTTTTTTTTAATTGAAAAATCATAATTTTAGTTAAAAATTCATTTCATCAACTGAAAATTTAACTATTCTATTTTTTGTCGAAAATTGATCTTTTCTGATAGAAATTTAATCTCTTGGTTGAAATTCATCTGTTTGGTTCAAAATTTAACTATTTAGTTGAAAATTTATTTTTACGGAAAATTCAACAATTCTTTTTTAAGTTAAAAATTTATCTATGATAGGTGAAAATTAAACTATTTTGTCGAAAATTCGTCTTTTTTCGTAGAGAAGTAATCTGATTAGTTGACAATTCATTTCTTTGGTTGAAAATTGAACTGTTTCTTTGCAAAATTTTTGTTTTTTTTGTTAAAATTTGTTTATTTTTTAAAGTTTCATTTTTCTAACTAAAAATTTAATTACTCTGTTTTTGGTTGAAAATATACTTTTTTTTAGTTAAAAATTAATGTATTTTTGTTGAACATTTTTCTTCTGGTAGAAAATTAATTTTTGTGGTTAAAAATTCGACTATTTGGTTAAAAATTCTCTTTTTTTTAAATTGAAAATTCATCATTTTAGTTAAAAATTCATTTCTTCAAATGAAAATTTAACGTCCATTTTTTGTGGAAAATTTTCCTTTCTTGACAGAAATGTTTTGTTGAAAATTTATCTATTTGGTTCGAAATTTAATTATTGAGCTAAAAATGTATTTTTTTACGTAAAATTTAACTATTCTTTTGTAAGTTGAAAATTCATCTACTTTAGGTGAAAATTCAATTATTTGGTTGAAAATTTGTCTTAAAAAATTAATTTTTTATAATTGAAAAATCATAATTTTAGTTAAAAATTAATTTCTTTGACTGAAAATTTAACTATTCCATTTTTTGTGGAAAATTGATCTTTTTTTATGGAAATTTAATCTCTTGGTTGAAAATTCATATGTTTGATTCAAAATTTAACTGTTTAGTTGAAAAATTATTTTTTACGCAAAATTTAACGATTTTTTTTAAGTTAAAAATTTATCTGTTATAGGTGAAAATTCAACTATGTTGTTGACAATTCGTCTATTTTCGTAGAAAAGTAATCCGATTAGTTGAAAATTCATTTCTTTGGTTGAAAATTGAACTATTTCGTTGAAAATTCATTTGTTTTTTTGGGTTGAAAATTATTATTTTTTGTTGTTGAAAATTTATTTTTTTAACTGAAAATTCAATTACTGTATTTTTGGTTGGAAATTTAAATTTTCCAGTTAAAAATTAATTTATTTGGTTGAAAATTTGACTATTTGGATAACAATCTATTTTTTTCTTGAAAATTCATCATTTTAGTTCAAAATTCATTCCTTCAACTGAAAGTTTAACCATGCCAGTTTTTGTGCAACTATTATTTTTTTGCTTGGTGATTTATCTTTTTTAGTTGAAAATTCATTTATTTTGTTGAAAACTCTTTTTTTTTTTGGTAAATATAACAATATTATATAATAAAGAAACATATTATTGACCGCCATTTTTTTAGTTAAACACAAATACACAGAGAGACTTATTGACAATAATAATTGTACTACTTTGCTGCGGTTGTTAATTTTTTAAATTATAGCTTGCTAACGACCCAACAAATCACGTAGCTTAACTGCTCACATCAGTCAAAGAGTCATATATATATATATATATATATATATATATATATATATATATTATAATTGCGCATTGTGTAGAAAAAAAATCAAACAATGAATGTTTCTTCGATTTAAAATTCACATGGATTATTTAAAATAAAAAAAACAAAAATTTTATTTACATTTAATTGATATATTTTACAATGTAATTGTTTAAATTATTGTTTAAGTACGAAATTCCTAGAAATTAAAAAAATCAAAATTCCAACGATTAAATTCGAGCAATACACTTTTAAATTTCTCCATTTAAATTAAAAATAAATAAATAAAAAAAAGGAAAGAAAATTAAGGGCAATCTTCAATTCCCTTTCCTTCTTTTTTTCTCATTTTTTATTTCTATTTTAAATAAGAATCAAAAAACATTCGCAAGACGTTTAAATTTATGTAATGAGTAAAACACAAAAAATAATATTTTTAATAAAATAGTTGCTTTTACAACCAAGAAGATAAATTTTCTACCAAAAAAGACGAATTTTAAATAAATTACAAAAAAAGTTCCACGAAATAGTTCGAACAATGGACGTGATACGACTCAAAATTTTATTTGACTAATTTTTATTTTTTTATTTTCTCAAAATTTTTAACTAAATAGTTGAATTTTCCACCACGAAGATTAATTTTCTACCAAAAAAGATCAAGTTTCAACAAATTACATACATTTTTAATTACATAATTTGAATAATAGATGTGATGTTAGTCCAAATTTTATTTGTTTAATTTTTTATTTTGTTTGCGTTTCTAAAAATTTTTAAACTTAATAGTTGAACTTTTTAATTAAAAAGTTTAGTTTTTAACCACAGACGGAGTAGTTATATTTTCATTTCAGAGAATTAATTTTCAATTTGAACAAACGAATTCTCTACAAAATAGTTTAGTTTTGTACCAGATTGTTGAATTTCCAAACCAAAAACATGAATTTCCTACAAAACAGTTGAATTTTCAACAAAAAAGTTAGTTTACAGCCGATCAGTTGAATTTTTAAGAAAGTAGTTAAATTTTTAATTAATAAATTTATTTGTAACCAACAAAAAAAACCAACGAATTTTCATCTAAAGTTATGAATCTTCAAACAAAAAAATTATCTTTTAAGAAAGTAGTTCATTTTTCAACCAAGAAGTGAAATTTTCAACCTAACCTTTGTTGAAAATTCGTATTTTTTGGTACAAAAGTAATCTGATTAGTTGAAAATTAATATTTTTTATTAAAAATTGAACTATTTTGTTAAAATTTCGTTTTTTTGTTGAAAATTAATTTTTTTGACTGAAAATGTAACTATTCTATTTTTGGTTAAAAATGTATTTATTTTAGTTAAAAATTAATGTTTTTTGAAAATTTGCTTCTTTGGTAGAAAATTAATCTTTGGGTTGAATTTTGAATCATAAGGTATGCTTTTTTAGCAAAGATGTTAAATTTTCAACCAATCAGTTGGATTTTCGGTTAAGGAATTAATTTTTAACAAAAAATAAACGAATTTTGGACGCGAGATGAATAGTCAACAAAAAAAGTTAATTTTCAACCAATCATTTGAATTTTCAACAAAATAGTTAAATTTTCCACAAAATAATTAGCTTCAATATTAAGAAATTTTTTTTAACCAAAAAAAAATCGAATTTTCAACTAAAATTATGAATCTTCTACCAAGAAAAATGAACTTTCAAGAAACTAGCTCAACTTTCAACCAAGAAGTTAATTTTTCAACATAAAAAGATAAATTTTTAACGAAAAATTTTATAATTAATATTTTAAAAAAAATGATTTTAGTATAAAATATAAACAAGTTGGATTTAACCAACAAAAGCGAATTTTCAACAAAATAATTGAATTCACAACTAAAACAGATTAATTTGTATACAAATAGTTGTATTTTTAAATAAAATAAATTTATTTTCGAACAAAAAAGACTAATTTTCAAAAAAATAAAAAAAAATTGTTTATTCTAGAAAGAAAAAAATGTCCATCAAATTGTTGAATTTTTAAGTCTAAAAGACAAATTTTCAACATAATACATACATTTTTAACCAAATAATTAAATTTTTTATCAAACTTTTGAATTTTCTTGTTCCAAATACAAATTTTCTACAAAACAGTTGAATTTTTAACAAAAAATTTCATTTACAACCGAAACAGATTAATTTTTAACCAGACAGTTGCATTTTTAACCAAAAA
>CAKNYM010045058.1:29381-40139 GCA_932195095.1 Andricus curvator | reverse complement strand
TTGTGAAAGTTCAAGACAATGAAAATGGTGCGATTAGAATTTTTTTTTAATATAACACACAACTCTTTTTTTTTAATTCTATGAATTTCATTTTTTTATTTTTAAAAATATATTATTTTTTCAATAAGGTTCTTTTCAAAACCTTTTATATACGTAAAAATTCTTTGATCCAAAAGGAAAGTGTTATGAAAGTTCAAGACAAAGAAAATGGTGCGATTATAATTTTTTTTTAGTATAACAACTCTTTTTTTAAATTCTATGAATTTCATTATTTTCCTTTTTTTAAAATACATATTTTTTTAATAAAGTTCTTTTCTCAACCTTTTCTATACGCAAAAATCTTTTGATCGAAATGGGAAAAGTGTTATGAAAGTTCAAGACAATGAAAATGGTGCGATAATAATTTTTTGTTTAATATAACAACATTTTTTTCGATTCTATGAATTTCATTTTTTTTATTCAAACAAATATTATATTTTTTATTAAGATTCTTTTCAAAATCTTTTCTGTACGTAAAAATCCTTTGATCGAAATGGAAAAAGTGTTATGAATGTTCAAGACAATGAAAATGGTGCGATAATTTTTTTTAAATATAACACAACTTTTTTTTAATCCTATGAATTTCATTTTGTTTATTTACCAAAATTATATTTTTTGTTAAGGTTCTCTTCACAACCTTTTCTATACGTAAAAATCCTTTGATCGAAATAGAAAAAATGTTGTGAAAGTTCAAGACAGTGAAAATGGTGCGATTATAATTTTTTGTTTTTAATATAACACACAACACTTTTTTTTCGATTCTATGAATTTCATTTTTTTTTACTAAGGTTCTTTTCACAATCTTTTCTAGGCGTAAAAATTCTTTGATCGAAATAGAAAGTGTTATGAAAGTTCAAGAAAGTGAAAATGATGCGATTATAATTTTTTTTAACATAACATACAATACTTTTTTTCGATTTTATGAATCTCATTTTTTTTTATTAAAAAAAAAAATATATTATATTTTTCACTAAGGATCTTTTCACAAACTTTTCTATACGTAAATATCCTTTGATCGAAATGTAAAAAGTGTTGTGAAAGTTCAAGACAATAAAAATGGTCCTGATTATGAATCTGAAGTCAAAATTTAAAAATTCAATATGGCGTATCCAATATGGCAGTTAGAAATTATAAATTTTTGTTAAAATTTGACGAAACTTCGTATCGATGCAAAAATCCAATATGGCGGTTAAATTTTAGAATTTTAGTTTCAAATTTCATAAAACTAACTATTTAAGCATTTTTGAAGTTTCTGATTATAAATTTGAATAAAAAATTACAAAACTCAATATGGAAGATCCAATATGGCGGTTGAAAATAATTTTTGTTCAAATTGCTTTAAATTTTGTATTTAAGTGTTTTAGAAGTTTCTGATTATGAATCTGAATTAAAAATTACAAAATCGAATATGGCGGTTGAATTTTAAAATTTTTGTTCAAATTTCCTGAAACTTCGTATTAAGGGGTTTTCGAAGTTTCTGATCATGAATTTTATGTAAAAATTAGAAAACTCAATATGGCGGTTGAAAATCATTTTTCTTCAAACTTCCTTAAACTTTGTATGGAACTGTTTAGAAGTTTCTGATTATGTATCTGAAGTAAAAATTACAAAATCCAGTATGGAGGATCCAATATGGCGGTTGAATTTTAGAATTGTTTTCAAATTTCATGAAACTTCGTATTAAGGGGTTTTCGAAGTTTTTGATCATGAATTTGATGTAAAAATTACAAAACTCAATATGGCGGATCCAATATGGCGGTTAAAAATCATCTTTGTTCAAATTTCTTTAAACTTTGTATTCAAGTGTCATAGCATTTTCTAATTATGAATCTGAAGTAAAAATTACAAAATCCAGTATGGCGGATCCAATATGGCGGTTGAAGTTCAGAATTTTCTCAAATTTCATGAAACTTCGTATTTATGGCTTGTTTTTTTTCTCGTGGCTGGCACATCTGTCCCACTATGCTTTCATTCTTGAAAAATATCAAAACAAAGAAGCGTATTTTTGACTAATTTTTTTTTCTATTTGTTTCAGGCCGAATTCACTCAGCGATAGTCTCAGGTGTCAATTGGGACTTGAGAAGTGTCACTGTAGAATGGTTCGAAAGAGGAGAAACCAAAGGGAAGGAGGTAAGAATATATTTCTTTCGAAAAGATTTCCAAATGTTATACCGGATTTTACTCAATTTTTGTGGGATTACAATGGATTTCACAAAAGATTTAGAGGATTTTAGAAATTTCAAGGGATTTCAAAAGATTTTATACAATTTTAAACAATTAAGGGTATTCGAAAAGATTCCAAGGGATTTAACAAGATTTCATAACCAGGGTATCAATGATTATTTTTAAAAGGATTTTAAGGGATTCCAAAGGATTTTTAGATAACTTTAGCAGGCCTCACAGACTGGTCCCTATATCCCCTATTGTAACCTATATTCAGTTAAGGTCCCTAAAGTACCCTATTTTCAAGATTTGGTCCTTGTGGTACCCTATTTGTAGCCCATAATGGAACTTTAAAAAAATGAATAATAAGATCAAAGCTTGCAAGAGTCAGGCATTTTGAAAAAAATATCAAAAATCAGGGAATTTTTGTAAGAAGTAACAGTAAAAAATAATTAGGACTGCCACACAGTCAATATTAGTCATTTCTTTTCTCAAATTTCTTTTTAATCACTTTTTTAAATGAAAAGGTTACTATTTCTGAATTGTCTTGAATTCTTTTGAAATATTTCAGGGTAATTTTAAAGAATCCGAGAAATTTTTAATAGATTTCAATCATTTTAAGGTATTTTTAAGATTTTAGGGCATTTTTAAAACTTCTAAGGCATTTCAAGGGCTTTTTATTTGAAAAATGTAGGGAATTTTAAAAGATTCCAAGGTATTATTAATTAATTTCATTAATTAAAAGGGATTTCAAAGCGTTTGGAATATTTTAGGATAATGCTGTTATACGCGGCTAGCATAGAGCGAGACTTTTTTATTGGTATATTTAAAACACTCGTGCAGACGACGGTTATTCATTCAGTAGGCAACCATATTAAAATAATAATAACTAGTAATTAGACCTGCGAGTAAGAGAGAGAGAAATAGGTACTCCGCGAAGTGACGTCAGTAGTGACGTCAGCAAGCCGGCAGGGCGAGTAGAGGCGAGAGTCGCGAGTAGAGCGTGCGCGTAGCTCCACACGCGCATCTCCCACCAACGATTTTCTACCCTCTCCGCTCGAATCCCCCGCAACGCCCACACAGCCTCCCCGTTAAAAGGGCGCGCACGGGCCCAGAATGTCAGAAGTGTTTGGGAGCTGCTAGCCAAAGCCGTTTAACTTAAACCCTACAGCTGAAAGCCAGCCATAGGTACCTACAGCTGGTAGCCAGCCCTAGGTTTCCACGCGCAAGCCATTGCCGTGACCAACAAAAGCACGAAAACATACAGAACTCTCTCTCTCTCGGACGCCAAAATCCTCCAGCTAGTAGCCAGCCACAGGCAAATTGAAGACGCATCGCCATCACCCTCTTGTGAGGCGACTAACACTCTACACTTAAGAATTCCAACTCTGTAAAATCATGTTAAAATAAAGATCAAGAATAAAAATCAAACGAAACCTAATTTTTTCTAGTTACTTCAATTCTTCCCCCCTCCCCTTTTTTCCTCCGCTAACGGGTTAGCTGGCATACCAGTCTGCCCGTTTCCGCTGAGACAGCTGGCATACCAGCCATTTCAGCCGACATACTGACTAACTTCATCCCTTTCCCACTTACTAACGAATTGAATCTCCGCTAATTAAATTCTTTTCAGGAGGGAATCGAAATCAAAAACACCCGCTTAACTCGCTATCTCTTTCTATCTTAAGAGATAGATACATCACTCCCCCCTTTCAACCTCCCTCGACATTTATCCTCTCACTCCCTCCTCTGGTACTCTCCAGATCACTCTTCCAACCTGCCATCTCCCTCTATCTTATGAGATAGACACCTCACACCCTCCTTTCACCTCCGTGGAAATCTATCCACCATACATCCCTCCTCTACAAAAAATGGCAACATTTCCTCTCACTCCCTCCTATGGTTCCCATACCTCTCGTGTCTCTTAGTATCCCATGAGATAACTCCTTCTCACCTCCTCTCCATAGATGAAAATCTATTATCCCTGACGAATATCCTTCTTACTACTTCCAACAAATCCCACCTAACAGTAAGGAGCATATCAATGCATTTTCTAGAACTTCGGAAGATATGGAACGATTTTACAGGATCTATAAGGTTTTAAGATATTTTAAAAGATTTCACAGGAGTTTATAAGATTTCCGAGGATTTCAATGATTTTAAGGGATTTTAAAGCTCTCAATGTATTTTAATACATTTTTCAAGATTTCAGGAAATATCATCATAGAATTTCACGGGATTTTATGATATTTTAGTGGATTTCAAAGAATTTAGTCACGAGAAGTGACCCTGAATTCTTATTAATTTATCCTGAATTCTTTCAAATTCTCTGGAATTCATTTGAATTTTTTTAATTTACTTGAATTCTTCTAAATTTACTCAATTTCACTTAATTTAATTGATTTTAAATTTTTTATTTAATTGGTCCTGAGAGTCAATTGATAAAATGAGAAAATGATTTGAAATATTTTAGGTTATTTTAAAAGATTCGCAGGTATTTTCAAAAGCTTTAAAAAGTTCTAAGGGATTTCAAAAGATATCAAAGGATTTGAAATATTTTAGGAAATTTTAAAAGATTCCCAGAAATTTTTTATTTATATCAATAGGTTGAAGGGTTTTCAAAAACTTTGAAATATTTTAGGGTATTTTAAAAGATTCCAAACATTTCCAAGAGATTTAAACAATTTTAAGGGATTTTTAAGGGTTTTAGTAATTTCAAGTAATTTTAATATTTTAATGGATTTCAAAGAATTTATTCACGAGAAGTGAGGGATTTCGTGGGGTTTCAAAGATTTGGAGAGATTTTCAAATATTTTTTGCAATTAATTTGGAATTTGTTCTGAATTCTTTTAAATTCTTCTAAATTCACTCAATTTTACTCAATTCAATGGATTTTTAAAAGTTTTTTTTAAATTCATCTTGAAGTATTTTTAACTCACCTTAAATTCGTAGGAATTTGATCAAATTCCTTTGAATGCCCTTTTAATTTTTCTAAACTCATTTTAAACTTACTGAATTAAATTAATTTTTTCATATTTTTGAATTGCTTTTAATTCACTTGGTTGTTTCTGAAATTCAGTTTGATTTTTTATGAATTTCATCGAATTCTTCTCGTTTCCCTTAAACTCTCCCAATTCACTCACATTTTACTCACTTTTTTTGTTAGAAATTAGTAGGGTTTCAAAGACTTGAAGAGATTTTATAATTATTTTTTTAATTCACCCGGAATTCTTATTAATTTACCCTAGATTCTTTAAAATTCTCTTGAATTTTTTTATTCACTTGAATTCTTCTAAATTTACTTAATTCTACTCAATAATTATCACAAACATATACAAAAATCTTTCAATTCTTAGGCATTTCATCAAATTCTGTTGAATTCCCTTTAATTTTTCTAAGCTCATTTCAAAGTTAATGAATTCAATGAAGTTTTTTTATATTTAAAAATTTTTTTTTTAATTTTTCTTGAATTTTTATGAATTTCATCGAAGTCTTTTCGTTTACCTTAAATTCCTCTAAATTTATTCCAATTTCACGAGATTCAATTGAATTGTATATTGTCATCTAATTAATTTTTTTAACTGAAAATTTAACTATTCTATTTTTGATTAAAAATTGATATTTTTTACTTGAAAATTAATATTTTTCATTTGAAAATTCAACTATTTGTTTGAAAGTTCGTTTTTCTTGGTTTAAAATGGATTTTTAAACTGAAAATTGAACTATTCCCGTATAAAATTTAACTATGTTGTTGAAAATTAATTTTTTTAACTGAAAATTTAAGTAATCCATTTGAATATTCCATCATTTTAGTTGAAAATTTATTTTTCGACTGAAAATTTAACTACTCAATTCGTCCTTTTTGGTAGAAAATTAATGATCTTGATTTAAAATTAATTTTTGGGTTGAAAATTCAACTATTCCAGTTAATGATTTTCATTTTAGTTGAAAATTCATCACTTTGGTTGAAAATTTAACTATTTTGTTAAAAATTCATATAATTTGTTTAAAATTCTTTTTTGTTATGGTACAAAATTAATCTTCTTCTTTGCAAATTCGTCTTTTTGGTTTTAAAAATAATATTTTATTGTGAAAAAGTAATTCTTTTTAGTTGAAATAAATAAATAAATTTTATTTGTTATTTTATTGTTTTATTTCGTTTATGAAAGGTACTATGCTAAAAATATTACAAGATTAAAATATTGGTCTTTTCTGGTGGCCAAAAAACTTGTTTTGAAAATTCTCTGATTTTTCTCTGACCAATTTTTCAATTTAACTGACCATTAATATTCAAAGACCAGCATTTTATTCTTTTGACATTTTCAACCTAGAATATTTTATAAACGGAATAAAACACTAAAATCTGAGATTAAAATGTAAAAAATTTCATTTATTCAGTTTGATGAAAAAATACGACTTTTCTATCAGAAAAGATGAATTTCCAATTCAAATAAACGGATTTAAAAAAAAAACAATTATCGACAAAAAAGATACATTTTTAACAAAAAAGTTCAATTTTTCACAAAATTATTAAGTTTTTAATTTACGATGATAAATTTTGAACAAATTGCTTGAATTTTCAAATAAAAAATTAAACTCAAACACTTTTTTAATTGTGCAATTGAATTTTTTAGAAGACAGTTGAATTTTCTACAAAAAAAAGATAACATTTCTATTAAGAGAGATGAATTTTAAAACAAAAAAGACGACTTTCCAACCAAAAAGCTTAATTTTCCACACGCAAAAAAAGAATTTTCAAAAAATTACACTTATTTTCAACCAAAAAGATCAATTTTCATCCAAAAACGGTAAAGTTAAATTTGCAGTACACTTTCAAGCCAAAAGATGAATTTTCTGTTAAACAGTTGAATTTTCAAACCAAAAATATGAATTGTCAGTGAAAGAATATTATAACATATAATATTATTTTAACCAAAAAAGAGGAAATTTCAACATAATAGATGAATTTTCAACCAAATAGTTGAAGTTTCAACCATAAAGATGAATTTTCTACAAAAAAAAGACAAATTTTCAACAAATTTCATTATTTTTGATCCAAATAGTTGAATTTTGTACTAAAAAAGATAAATTGTCAATCAAAAATGAAATGGTTAAATTTGCAGTTAACAAAATTAATTTAAAAAAAAAAAAATAATTTTCAACAAAATAGTCCAATTTTCAACCAAAAAGATGAATTTTCAAATAAAATGATGAATTTTCTAACCAAACGTACGAATTTTCCAAAAATAAAGATTTTTTAGTCAAGAAAAAACAATAATTTCATGCAAATTGTTCAACTTTGAAGACAAAAGACGAATTTTCTGTGAAACGGTGGAATTTTCAATTAAAAAAGATCAATTTTCAACAAAATATTTTAACTTGCTGCATTTTTATCCAAAAAAGATGAAATTTCTACTAAAACAGATGAATTTTTAAACCAAAAAGACGAATTAAAAAAAAAATTGTTGAATTTTCAGAAAAATAATAAAATGTTCAACTAAAAATATAATCGTCAAGAGGAAGCAATTGCAAAAAAAAAAAGAAATTAATTAAATTAAAATTTGAAAATTTTAAATTTATTATACTAGACAGTTACTTAAAGTGCCTCTTATAGAATTTCTCTGACTTTTGCAAGATTTTTTTTTAAATCCCTTCAATCGAAAAAGTTAATTTTTAACAACTTTTACACAAGTAGTTAGATTTTCAGTTAAAAAAGATCAATTTAAAAAAAAATAGTTTTACTTTCAACCAAAAAGATGAATTTTCAACTAAAATAATGAATTTTTAACTAGAATAGTTAATTTTTTAGTTAAAAAGTTAATTTTTGACCAAAAAAAAAAAAAAACAATCTTCAACTAAAGAGATAAATTTTCAACTAAGATTATGAATATCCAACTGGTTAGTTAGATTTTCAGTCAAAAGCATTGATTTTCAACCAAAAAAAAAAACCAAAAAGATGTACAATTTTCAACTAAAAATAATGAATCTTCAACAAAATAATGATTATTTAACAAAATGGTTCAATCTTCAACCAAGTAGTTCAATTTTGCATCCAAAAAAAGGAGTTTTTAATGAATAATGTAATAGTAGATATTAAAAAAAAAACAAAATTAATTTTAAATAAAAAAATAATTGAATTTGACAAAAAAGTCAAATTTTCAACAAAATAGTTGAATCTCAATTTAAAAAACTGACATAGAAAAAAAATGAAATTTTCTATCCACAGATGCCCGAATAATGCATTTGTTTGTTAAATTTGTTTACAAAATCATAAAACTTAGCAAATAATCATGAATGTTTTTGAATTTATTATGAAGATCCTAATTAAAAAGTTTGACATCGAAAAAAATAATTTTTCCGTCGACAGATGTCCCAATGATGCATTTTTTTATTAAATTTGTTTTAAAAAGTCATAAAATTAATCAAAAACTTATGAATTTTGCTGAAATTATCATGAAGTTCCTGAGTAAAAAAGTTGACATCGAAAAAGACGAATTTGTCTGTCGACAAATACCTGATTAATGCGTTTGTTTATTAAATTTGTTAAAAAAGTCATAAAATTTATCAAAAAATTATGAATTTTGCTAAAATTATCATAAAGTTCTTAATTTAAAAAACTGACATAGAAAAAAACGAATTTTTCTATCGCAAAATGCCTGATTAATGCGTTTGTTTATTAAATTTGTTTAAAAAAGTCATAAGATTTATCAACTAATTATGAATGTTGCTGAAATTGTCATGAAGTTCCCAACTGAAAGGACTGGCATTGAAAAAAAAAAGAATTTTTCTGCCGACAAATCCCCGAATAATGCATTTGTTTATTCAATTTGTTTAAAAAAAATCATAATATTAATAAAAAAATTATTAATTTTGCTAGAATTATCATAAAGTTCTCAATTAAAAAATTTACATCGAAAAAAACGAATTTTTCTATCGCAAGATGCCTGATTCATGCATTTGTTTTTTAAATTTGTTTATAATATTAACAATAATAATCTAAAGAAGACATTTCTTCATCATTATATTGTTTTTATCCAAATTTCTTGCAATATAACTTCAAAAAACGTAAAATTACGGAAAATCGTAGAAAACATCCTTTCAACAAATAATTTGTTTATAACAAAATTGGCCAATTTGAAAAAAAAATCCAATTTAGCCGGCTATCGGGAGTTCTGTGGTTCGATTCCCAGCGGAGCGAAAGGAGATCTTTTTTCAGAAAAAAATTAATTAAAATAATTTTTAATTCATGGTTCCATCTAGTGTGAAAAGACGTTAAAAATTTCTGTTATTCTCTAATGATAATACAGATTTCTTGAAATATAATATTGGAACATTAATTTTTTGAACTTTTAGTAAAAACTAATTTTTTGTTTTTGAAAATTCAACTGTTTCAGTTGAAGATTGAACTATTCCAGTTAAAGATTTACAATTTTAGTTGAAAATTCATCACTTTGTTTGAAAATGTAACTATTTTTTTGAAATTTTTTTTTTGTGGAAAATAATTTTTTTAACTGAAATTTTAGCTTTTTCCAATTGAATATTCCATAGTTTTATTTGAAAATTCTTCGGTTTGGTTGAACATTAATTTTTTTAACTTAAAATTTAATTATTTAAGTTTTGATTGACAATTTTCCTTTTTTTAGTAAAATCTAATTTTTTGTTGTTGAAAATTCAACTTTTTCAGTTTAAGATTCATTGTTTCAGTTCAGGACTCATATTTTTGGTTTAAAATTCATATACTTTAGTTGTAGATTCATAATTTTAGTTGAAAATTCGTCAGTTAGGTTGAAAATTGAACTATTTTCTTGAAAATCCGTTTTTTTGTTGTTGTTGTTGAAAATTAATTTTTTCAACTAAAAGTTTAACTAGTAAATTTTTTTTAAAAATTGATATTTTTTTAGTGGAAAATTTAAGTATTTGTTTCGAAATTAATTTACTTTGCAATTTTTTGCTCTGTTGTGTTAAAGGATGTTTAGAATGACCGGATGAGTTGAAAAACTTTTTTTTTGTAATTTCAAGTATTTTGTTAAAAAATCATGAAAATTCAACTGTTTTGTTGAACATTCGTCTATCTCGACAGAAAATTCGTCCTTTTGGATTTAAAATTCATCTTTTTTGTTAAGAATTGAACCGTCTTCTAAAAAATTCAATTATTTAGTTGAAAATGCAACTGTTTTTAGTTGAAGTTTAATCTTTTCTGTTTAAAATTGGATTATTTAGTTGAAAATTCATCTTTGTAGGTAGAAAACTCAACAATTTGGTTAAAAAATCAACTTATTTGTTGAAAATTTTATTATTTTACTGAAAATAAACCTAAATTAGCTTAAAATTCGATAACTCAGTCAAATTTCAACCAATTCTAGAAAAAAAATCTCATTACACACGGTGCTGAACTCGCTTTGATATTATAAACAGCAAAAAAATATTGAATTTTGAAAGTTTCATTAAAATTTAAGAATTTTAAATTAGATTAAAATCAAATTCAAAATCCCATTTAACGTCCAAGCATCAAGACAATGTATAGAATTCCTGAAAATAAAACAAGAATTCAACGATCAA
>CAKNYM010045058.1:0-15939 GCA_932195095.1 Andricus curvator | reverse complement strand
GTCATGAAGAAAAATGTTTACCTAAACTGTTGATCCTTCAAGCCAAAAGACGCGTTTTCTATGTAAAAATTGAATTTACAATCAAAATATGAATTTTCAGCAAAAAAATTGATTTTCAAAAAAAGTTGGTCAATTTGCAACCAAAGAGATAAACCTTCTTGCGAAAAAAAAAATTTAACAAAGTAGTTCAGCTTGTACCCACGCAGTTGAATTTTCAGTTAAAAAAGATCAATTTTCAACAAAATAGTTAAACTTTCAACGAAAGAGATGAATTTTTAACTAAAAATAATGAATCTTCAACGCAAAAGTGTTTTCTCAACACAGTCCTTTAACAAAATTTTTTAAATAGAATAGTTGAATCCTCAAGCAAACAAAATTAATTTTCAAACAAACCGGTGCATTTTTATCCAAGAAAGATGAAATTTCTACTAAAACAGATGAATTTTTAAATCAAAAAGGCAAATTTGAAAAAGATTAAATTTTCATCCAAAAAATATTTTAATTTGACTTTTCAACATTTAAATATGAGTTTTAAATAAGAAGTCAATTTTCTTCGAAGATAGTTGAATTTTCAACAAAACAGTTGAATTTTTAACCAAAAAGAATGACTTTTTAACAAAAGTATTGAATCTTTAACCAAATAGTTGCATTTTTATCCAAGAAGAGTGAAATTTCTAATAAAACAGATGAATTTTTTAATCAAAAAATCAAATTTAAGAAAAATTTGAATTCTCATCAAAAAAAAATATTTTAGTTTTGCTATTCAACATTAAAATATGAGTTTTAAACAAGAAGTCAATTTTCTATGTAGATACTGATTTTTGAACCCAAAAAGACGAATTTTCAACAAAACAGTTGAATTTTGAACCAAAAAGTATTACTTTTTAACAAAATTATTGAATCTTTAACTAAATTGTTGCATTTTTGTCCAAGAAAGATCAAATTTCTACTAAAACAGATGAATTTTTAAATTAAGTAAACCATTTTTCAAATAAATAGTTGAATTTTAAACAATAAGTAAATTTTATATGAAATAGTTGAATTTTCAACCAAAAAGAATTACTTTTTAACAAAACTAAAAAGATAATCTTCAGGAGAAAGAATTTGCAAGAAAAAACTATTTTGAAAAAAATGATATTAAAGACACTATTTTCAAATAAAAAAAAAGTATTTTCAAGCAAGAAAGATTTTTCAGTCAATAAAGAAAAAAAATGCAATCTAAAATTTTGAATTTTCAAGCCAGAATAAGATGAATTTTCAAATAAGAAGATTAATTTTCTACCCAAATAGACGAATTTTGAACAAAATCCATCAATTTTTAACCAAATGGTTCAATTAAAGACTAATTTTCCAGCAGAAAAGAAAAATTTTCAACAAGTTACATAATTTTTCATTTGATTAATTTTTAGTTTATATTTTTTCATTTCTAAACTTCTTAACTAAATAGTTGATTTTTTAAATTGAAAATTGAGTAATTAAAATTTTATTCAGGAAAATTAATTTCCAATAAAAAGAAAAAAAGAATTTTCAACAAAAAAGTTGAATTTTCAACCAAGAAATATTTTTTAATCAACAAAGAAAAAAAAATCTCATCCAAAATGTTGAGTTTTCAAGTTTTGAAGAAATTTTTTGAAGAAAAAAAGTTGAATTCACGACACGAAAATATGCATTGTCTACCAAAATAATTGAATTTTTGACTGAAAAATAAAACTTTTTAACAAAATAAGTGAATTTTCAACTTGAAAAGATCAATTCCACAGAAAAAATGAAAAAGCTACATTTTTAGTAAAAAAAAAATTAATTTTCAACAAAAAAAAAACGAATTTTCAATAAAATTTGTTAAATTTTTAACCGAAGAAATTAACTTTTAACTAAAATGATGCATCTTCAATCAAAAAATAAATTTGTAACCCAATATTTGAATTTTCAACCCAGAATATGAGTTTTCTAAAAAAAAAAAAATTCAACAAAATAGATGAATTTTCAACTAAGAAAGATAAATTTTCAAGAAAAATAGAATAGATTAATTTTAAGTTAGAGAAATACGTTTTTAACTAAGTAAAATACATTTTCAACGAAATAGTTAAATTATCAACCAAATAGATTAAATATCTATAAAAAAATTTCAAAGAAATGAAATTTCAATTAAACAGATTAATTTTCTACCAAAAAAAGAATAATTTTTAACAAAATACACGAATTTTCAACCAAAAAAACTAATTTTCAAGCAAATAAAATAAATTTTAAACGAAATTGTTAAATTTTCAACCAAACAAATAAATGTTCTACCAAAAAGATTACATGTCTATAAAAAAAAATTCAACAAAAAATTAAATTAAATTTTAAATAAAAAAATCAATTGTAAAAAAAAAAACTAATTTTTTAACCAAAGAAATCAATTTTCAACCAACAAAATTAATTTTTTACCAGAAGAGAAAATTTTTCAACAAAATACATAAATTTGTAATCAAATAGTTAAATTTTAAACTAAGAAGATTAATTTTCCACCAGAAAAGAAAAATTTTCAACAAAATACATACATTTTTAACCAAATAGTTGAATTTGCAACCAAGAAGATTACATTTCTACAAAAAAAAGAAGAATTTTCAACAAATTACATAATTTTTCATTTGATTAATTTTTGGTTTATATTTTTTCATTTCTAAACTTTTTAACTAAATATTTGATTTTTTTAAATTGAAAATTGATCATTTTTTAACCGAAAATTGAGTAATTAAAATTTTATTCAGGAGAATTAATTTTCAATAAAAAGACGAATTTTCTATAAAGCTGTTTAATTTTCTACCAAATATTTGAATAGACAAAAAATTGTTGAATTTTCAATCAAAAAGAAGAATTTTCAACAAAAAATATAACAGTTGATATTTCAACAAAAAAAGATGTCAATTGAAAAAAAAAACAGATTGAACCAACAAAGACAAATTTTCAACAAAATACTTGATTTTTAATCAAAAAAAAATTTCTGTCGCAAAAGAGGAAGTTTCAACAAAGTACTTTATTAAAAAAAAATTGATTGTTTACCACGAAAGAGGAATTTTTCAACAAAATGCATAAACTTTTAACCAATTAGATGACTTCTATATGTTTTCGATTCTAAATTTTTTTAACTATATAGTTTAATTTTTAAATAAAAAAGATCAATTTTTAACAAAAAATGGAGTAGTTAAATTTTCATTGTGGAGAATTAATTTTCGATGAAAAAATGAATTTTCTACAAAATAGTAATTTTGAACCAAATATTTAAATTTAATACCAAATTATTGAATTTTCAAAACAGAAGACGAATTTTACATACAACAGTTGAATTTTCAACCAGATAATATGAATTTCCAACCCAAAAATTAATCTAATCAGTTGAATTTTCAACAAAATAGTTAAATTTGTAGTTAAACAATTAATTGTCAACAACAACAAAAAAACGAATTTTCAACTAAAATTGTGAATCATCAACCAAAAAATTAAATTTTAAGAAAGTAGTTCAACTTTCAACCAAGGAGTTTCATTTTCAACCTAAAAAGATGAATTTTCAACGAAAAATGTAATAGTTGATATTTCAACAGAAAAGATTTTTATTAAAAATAAAAAACAGATTTGACTTACAAAGTCGAATTTTCAACAAAACAATTGATTTTTAACCAAAAAAATTGATTTTCTAGGAAAAAGATGAATTTTTAACAAAATACATCAATTTTTAAACAAATAGTTGAATTTTCAACCAAGAAGGTTAATTTTCTACCGAAAAACACGAATTTTTAACATATTACATAAATTGTCAACCTAATACTTTGAATAATGGATGTGATGTTAATCCAAATTTTATTTTATTAATTTTGAGTTTTTTTTTCAAGTCAAAAAGTTAATTTTCAAACAAGTAGTTAAACATTCTACCAAAAAAGATGATTTTTTAACCGAAGAGATGAATTGTCAACTAAAATTATGAATCTTCAACCAAAAAAAGGCAATATTTTTTTAATAATAATTTTCATTTCTAAATTGTGAAAAAATAGCTGGGTAAGAGCATCAGACCGGCAATCTGAAAGACCTGGGTTCGGAACCCAGCGGAGCTTGAGAGCAATTTTTTCACAATTTAGAAATGAAAATCAATATTAAAAAAAATTGATTTTAGACCAGTAGACAAAAACCAATTAACATCAAATTATTTAATAAATTTTATCTGGTCAAAACCATAAAATAAAAAAATATTTCAACAATGTAGTTCAACTTTTAACCAAGTATAATTTGTATTTGATGTTATAGTTTTGACCAGATTTACAAAATGAATTATATTTGATCTTAATTCTGGTTTTTGCCTTGTATCAATATTTAAATATTAATACAAGACCAATCAACAAAAAAGAACTAACATCAAATATAATGTGTTAACTAAGTATTTAAATTTGCAGCCAAAGAAAGAAGAATTTTCAACGAAAAATGTAATAGTTGATACTTCTACCAAAAAAATTTAATTTTAAATCAAAAACAGTTGAGTTCATCCAAAAAAGACAACTTTTTAACAAAATCGTTAATTATTCAACCAAAAAAGATTTTTCAGTTAAGAAAGGAAAAATATTTCAACAAATTGAATTTTCAAGCTAAAGACAAATTTTTTACAAAACAACAAAAATTTCAATCAAACTGTTGAATTTTCAAAAGTTTTTAACGAACAGATGAATGCTTAACGAAAAATATAATAGTAGACTTTTCAACCAAAAAGAAATGAACAATTTTAATTCATTTGAATTATGGACTCTGTGTGTGTAATTCAAATGAGGTATAAAGTCAGGAATTTAATAGTTTAATAATTTCTGATGTTAGATATTGCCGATTACTGGCCTAATAATTTTCTGGAGAAACGAGAAAAAATCTGCCTCGGCCCGGATTTGAACCGGGAACGCCACTATTCACGAGTGGAGCGTTAACCAATTGCGCCACCGGGGCTCCAGCAGATTTGCTGGAGCCCCGGTGGCGCAATTGGTTAACGCTCCACTCGTGAATAGTGGCGTTCCCAGTTCAAATCCAGGCCGAGGCAGATTTTTCCTATATGCTAGAGCCCCGGTGGCGTAATTGGTTAACGCTCCACTCGTGAATAGTGCGGATAGTTTCTCGGTTCTAATATATCCACAGGACGATGTGAGTCTGCATCTTTGTAACCTGTGAAAGTTTAGTGACTAATTGTAGTCTGAATAAATTCACCGAATCTGAATATAATTTAATAATTGATGTTATTTTGTCGACCAGGATAATTAATTAATTTCCGATGTTAAATATTGCTGATTACTGGTCAAATAATTTTCTGGAGAAACGAGAAAAAATCTGTCTCGGCCCGGATTTGAACTGGGAACGCCACTATTCACGAGTGGCGTTAACCAATTACGCCACCGAGGCTGCAGCGTAATTCTTTAACGCTCCCATCGTGAATAGTGGCGTTTCCGGTTTAAATCCGGGCCGAGGCAGATTTTTCCTACATGCTGGAGCCCCGGTGGCATAATTGGTTAACGCTACACTCGTGAATAGTGGTGTTCCCGGTTCAAATCCGGGCCGAGGCAGATTTTTTCTCGTTTCTCCAGAAAATTATTTGACTACTTTTGGTTACATTTTTTGCCCAAAATAACGAAATGAATTAATTCATGAATCGTATTAATTAAAAACTTGTGAAAAATGTAAAAATTCAAATTTTTTCAGTAAATTTGGCACTTTAGAACCAGGAAAATTAGGGGAAAACAATAGAATAATAATTTGTTCGTATGAAAAATGTATAAAAATGGCTATCAATTGAATTATTATGATTCCTGGTAAAAATCACAATTTAGCTACAATTGCTAGTTTTTAAATTTAAATTTAAATCTTTTTTGTTGAAATTTTAGTTTTAAAATACATAATTTTATTTGAAAAATCAACTATTTCGTTGACAGATAACTTTTTTGTCAAAAATCCATATTTTTATTGGTTGAAAATTGGTCTTTTTGGCTTAAAAACTCAACAATTTGGTTAAAAAATAACCTATTATGTTGAAAAATCGTATTTTTTAAATGCATTCTACTGTTTTCTATATTAAATAAAAATATTTTTTGGTTATTGTATCAACTATTATATTTTTCGTTAACAATTCATCTTTTTTAGTCAGAAAAATTCAACCATTTTGTTAAAAGTTGAACTACTTTCTTAAACATACATTTTTTTGTTGAAGATTCACAATTTTGGTGGAAACTTCTTGTTTAAAAATTATTTTTTTCGGTTAAAAATTGAAGTATTCCAGTTAAATATTTACCATTTTAGTTGAAAATTCATCGTTTAGGTTGGAAATAAAATTACTTGGTTGAAAGTTAAACTCTTTTGTTAGAATTTTTGTTTTTTGGTTGAAGGTTATTCGTTTTAATTAAAAATTAGTTTCTTTGGTTGAAAAATGAGCTGTTTCATTGAAAACTTGTTTTTTCTTTGGATGGTTTTCGGCTGTAAATTATTTTTTTAGCTGAAAATATAACTATTATTCCAGTGGAATATTCCATAATTTTAGTTAAAAATTCATCTCTTTGGTTGAACATTCATTTTTTGACTTAAGTTATTCGTCGTTTTTGGTAGAAATTAGTCTTCTTGGTTGAAAATTCATCTTTTTGGTCAAAAATTCAATTATTCTAGTTAAAGATTCATCATGTCACTTAAAAATTCATCTTTCTGATTTAAAATTCAACTATTCCAGTTAAATATTCACATTTTTATTTGAAAATTTATCACTTTGTTTGAAAATGTAACTATTTTTTTGAAAATTAGTTTTTTTGTTGTTGAAAGTTTAATCTTTAAATTAAAGTTGAAAATTAAGTTTAAAGTTAAATCCATATTTACTTGTTGAAAATTCAACTGTTTTGTAAAAATTTGTCTTTTTGACTTAAAAACTTAACAATTTGGATGAAAAATAACCTATTTTGTAGAAAAATCGCCTGTTTAAAATGAATTCTACTGTTTTTTATATTAAATTAAAATCATTTTCATTCAAAATTCGTCTCTGGTTGAAAATCAATTTTTTAAACTAAAAATATAACTATTCCCGTAGAAAATTTAACTATTTTCCTGAAAATCCGTTTTTTATTGTTAAAAGTTAGATTCTTAACAGAAAATTCTATTTTTGGTTGAAAATGTATCTTTTTTTGATGAAAATTCAACTATTTGGTTAAAAATTGATATTTTTTATTTAGAAATTAAACTAGTTGTTTGAAAATTTATGTACTATGTGGAAAATTCGTTTTTTTGTAGGAAATTAATCTTTATGGCTGAAAATTCATCTTTTTGGCATAAAATTCAACTATTCCAATTGAAGATTAATCATTTTAGTTGAAAATTCATCAGTTTGGTTGAAAATCAATTTCTTTAACTGAAAATTGAACTGTTTCATTTTTAGTTGAAAATTGATGTTTTGTAGTTTAAAATTCAACAGTTTGGATGAAAAGTTGTGTTTTTCAATTGAAAATTCAACTATTTCGTTGAAAATCCACATATTTTGTTAAAAATCAATTTTTTTTTGTGTAAAAAATGATCTTTTTCTTTGAAAGTTAATCTTCTTGTTTAAAAATTATTCTATACGGTTAAAAATTCAAGTATTCCAGTTAAATATTTATCATTTTAATTGAAAATTCATCTTTTAGGTTGGAAATAAAATTACTTGGTTGAAAGATAAACTCTTTTAATATTAATGTAGTGAATGCCTTTTCCGATTTTTTGATGTTTTTATTGAAATATTGCCGACATGTTTCGACTCGGATCCGAGTCCTTTTCGAGGCGTAGTCCTGTAGAGGATACAATATATCGTAAAAAAAATTTTTTTGTTAAATAAGTTTTCACTAAAAATCAAAATATGGGAATGAATGGGAAAGAAAAATAATGGGGAAAAAATTAAAAGAAAAAAATTAAAACAGTTAAACTCTTTTTTTACATTTTTTTGTGGTTGAAGATTAGTCGTTTTAATTGAAAATTAATTTCTTTGGTTGAAAAATGAGCTGTTTCGTTGAAAACTTGTTTTTTCTTTGGATGGTTTTCGGTTGAAAATTATCTTTTTTAGCTGAAAATGTAACTATTATTCCAGTCGAATATTCCATAATTTTAGTTAAAAATTCATCTCTTTGATTAAAACTTCATTTTTTGACTACAAATTTAATTATTCAATTTTTGGTTGAAACATTATCTTTTTTAGTTGAAAATTCGTCTTTTTTGGAAGAAATTAGTCTTCTTGGTTGAAAATTCATCTTTTTGAAAGTTTATTTTTTTTGTTGAAAGTAATTTTTGTAACTGACTTAAAACTTAATTTTTTTAACTTGATATTGAATTATTTAAGTTTAATCTTTAAATTAAAGTTGAAAATTAAGTTTAAAGTTAAATCCATATTTGGGTAATTGTCAAATTGTAGGCAAATTTTAGCACCTACAGTGGCAATCACATTATTATTAGGAATTAAATATTTCATAACGGAAATTAATCTTATCGCATCTAAAAATTTAAAATCCAAAAGGGATTTGATGAAAGAGAGCGCGAGCTTTTAAAAAGTTCAAAAGTGAATAATGTAACGCATGCAATTCAGGGAAAACGAAATATTTAACTATTGTACCGTACGGTAATGATGCGAGAACAATAATGAAGTTTAGCCTTTTTTGATATTTATAAAAAAATAACAGATTTTAATCATAAAAAGTCACCTACTTATGAAAGAAAACACCGCTGAGCAAGTAGCGGAATGGTTTTTATAATTTTTTTTTCACTCGGAAACTGGTTTTTAACGCACGTACGGGAATGACGTTTTTGTTGTCAAAATGCACTTTTCAGTTTTAATATCAAATTCACAAAAAAAAGAGTTAATATTTTAAGCTCAATTTTATAGAATATTGTATTAAACGATACGCTCAATATTTCGGTATTTATTACTCAACTGTAACTACAATATTTTACTAGAAAGAAAGACGTACGGTAATGACGTCTGAAATGAAAAAAATCGAAGGACAGACTTTAAGGTTTTTACAATATTATTTATTTGACTTAAAAAATGTACATACATTAAATTTATGTTCATCTAAAGTTTATAAACTTGATATGTTAAGCGTTGTTCAGGTTACTGTCTAAAAAAAGGAGGAAATCAGTTTATCCTTGTGCAAAGTGAGGTTGGGACGCCGTACGGTAATGACGTTTGGGGTGTTCTTATACTAAATTGAAGTTAATAGCAACAGAAATGCAAAAAAAGAATTGCCCATTTTGTAGAGGATGATGATAAGTATTTATTAAATTAAAAAAAAAATCAGTACGAGTTTCTAAGTTAATGTTATATTACTGGGACTTCAAGTTTGCCTTCAATTTGACAATTACCCATTTACTAGTTGAAAATTCAACTGCTTTGTAAAAATTGGTCTTTTTTGCCTTAAAAACTCAACAATTTTGTTGAAAAATCGTCTTTTTTAATGAATTCTTCTGTTTTTTATATTAAATTTAATTATTTTTTTGTTATTGTATCAACTATTACATTTTTAGTTAACAATTATTTTTTTTAGTCAGAAAAATTCAACCGTGGAAACTTCGTCTTTTTTGGTAAAAAAATCTTTCTTTTTTGTTACTTTTGGATGCATTATTGTTATTTTTCGGTTACATTTTTGAGAGAAGTCTGGTTACTATTTTACTATTTTTTTAAGCTTGGGCAGTTCCGAGCCCTGCTAATAATCGGCAATATCTTACATCCGAAATTAATAAAGTCAGGAAAGAAACTTGGAAATTTCACTTTCAAATAGTGCTTGACTTAATTGAAAGATTGTTTGTCTATATCTCCTTATGGGAAAAATCGTATTTTTCCATACAAATTACATATTATTTTGTATTATGTGGACATGACAGAATCCCCTCGAATTACACCCTCTTTTTACTAGACGCCAATGCAAGGCTTCAGTGGTCATCACCAACACAAGCACACTAGTTTAGGTACTCTTATAAACTCTTCTAAACACACGCTAACATAAAACTTAAATGTCTAATTTTAAAAATTATATACTCTAACCAGGAAAATAAAGCATAACTTATTAAGTAAATTATATAGGAAACTTTTTGAAACGTCTCGTCTTGCCTAACTATATAGAAGCAGATGGATTGCGCTCTAGTTATTAAAATTAGAGTAGCAATTCATTTTAGTTGAGGAAAATTATTATTACTATTATTCCATTTTTAGTTAAAATAATTAATATTCAACCGAGTAAATAAAAAGTGTAATAGTTGATATTTCCACCAAAAAATATTTTGATTTTCAATAAAAAACTGTTGAATTAAACCAAAAAATACGAATTTTCAACAAAAGAGTTGAATTTTCAATCAAGAAAGATTTTTCAATCAATGAAGAAAAAAAATCTCATCCAAAATGTTGAGTTTTCAAGTCATAAAGACGAATTTTTGAAGAAAAAAAGTTGAATTCACGACACGAAAATATGCATTGAAAATAATTGAATTTTTGACTGAAAAATACGAATTTTTAACAAAATAAGTGAATTTTCAACTTAAAAAGATCATTTTCATAGAAAAAATGAAAAAGCTACATTTTTAGTAAAAAAAAATTAATTTTCAATTTTTAAAAACGAATTTTCAATAAAATTTGTTAAATTTTTAACCAAAGAAATGAACTTTTAACTAAAATGATGCATCTTCAATCCAAAAAAAAATTTGTAACCCAATATTTGAATTTTCAGCTAAGAAAGATAAATTTTCAACAAAAATAGAATAGATTATTAATTATTAATTAAGTTTGTGAAATACGATTTAAACTAAATAAAATAAAATTTCAACGAAATAGTTAAATTATCAACCAAATAGATTAAATATCTATAAACAAATTTCAATTAAACAGATTAATTTTCTGCCAAAAAAAGAATAATTTTTAACAAAATACACGAATTTTCAACCGAAAAGGTTAATTTTCTACCAAAAAAGAGAAATTTTTTACAGAATAGATGAATTTTTAACAAAAAAAAAATAAATTGTCAACAAAAAATAGAATAGTTCAATTTTCAGTTAGATAAATATATTTTTAAGCAAATAAAATAAATTTTCAACTATATAGTTAAATTTTCCACCAAACGAATGAATTTTCCAGAAAAAAAAGCTAAAAAAAACTTCGACTAAAAATGGAATAGTTAAATTTTCAGTTAAAAAATTTAATTTTCAAACAAAAAAACTAATTTTTAAGCAAATAAAATAAATTTGCAACGAAATTGTTAAATTTTCAACCATATAGTGAAATAGTTAAATTATGAGTTTAAAAAATTAATTTTTAATAACAAAAAACTATATTTCAAGCCAAAGAAATGAATTTTCAACCACAAAAAAAATTAATTTTCTACCAAAAAGATTAATTTTGAAAAAATAAATGAATTTTCAACCAAAAAGATGAATTAATCCCCAAGAAGATTAATTTTCTACCGCAAAAGACAAAGTTTCAACAAAATACAGAAATTTTCAACCAAATAGTTGAATTTTTAACTGAAGAAGATAAATGTTTAACCAAACATGGAATAGTTAAATTTTCAGTTAAAAAAATAATTTTAAAAAAATCTTAACAAAATGGTTAAATTTTGATAAAAAAAAAGATTATTATTCAACTAAAATGATGAATCAACAACCAAAAAATGGATTTTTAACTAAGTTGCTGAATTTTGAACAAAAAAAGTTTTTAAGTGTACAGTGCAAAATTAAATTTATTTTCTGTTTTTTAGTCTATAAATAATCAAAACTGAAAAAATTACTGAAAAAATTTTATTTTTGGAAGATACAACTATTTTGTTGAGAATTCATCTTTTTTAATTGAATTCAACTATTTTCAATCTGAAATTAAAATATGTTCTGGTTGAAATATCAACTAATACATTTTTCATTGGGAATTAATATTTTTGGGTAGAAAAGTAAACTACTTCTTAAAACAAAAATTTTGTTTTTGATTAAATATTTTTTTTTTTTTTTAGAAAAATAATGTTCTTCATTGGAAAATGTAGCAATTTAGTACAAAATTCAACTATTTGTAATTCAACATTTTGGTTGCAATCTTATTTCTTTAATTTTTTGATTGGAATTTGATCTCTTTTGCTAAAAATTCGTCTTTTCGTTTTGAAAATGTATCTCTTTTGGTAGAAATTTTCTCTTTTTGGTTAAAAATACCACTGTTTGATTAAAAATTAATCTCTTTAGTTCAAAATTGAACAATTTTGTTAAAATTTAGTTTTTTTATTGAAAAATAATGTATTTAATTGAACATATAACTATTCTATTTTTTTCTTGAAATACGATTTTTTTATTTGAAAATTCAACTATTTGGTTTAAATTCCATGTATTTTGTTGAAAATTCGTCTTTTTGGTGAGAAATTATATTCTTAAAAAATTCAACGATTTGATTAAAAATTCATTTTTTTTTTGTTTAAAATAAATTTTTTTATTAAAAATTCGTCTTTTTGGTTTGAAAATTCATCTCTTTTGTTAGAAATTTCAGCTTTTTTTTATTGAAAATTCAACTACTTTGTTGAAAGTTGAACTACTTTGTTAAAAATTCGTTTTTTTTAAATCAAAAACGATTTTTTAAACTGAAATTGAAATATTACATTCTTCGTTTCAAATTAAAATTAATCTAGTATCTACATTATTAAAAAAAATATATTTCTCTATTTTCGTGAAAAATCTCCTTATTTCCCCTGTTTTTATAGCATTTTGTCGACATACAAAAGGTGTGTAATCCTAAATTAAAAATATTCTAGGCCCTAGAAGAATGTTCAGCGTTTCTTTCCCATAATTATATTTTGCATATCTATGTGGAAAATAAAATTACAAAATTGAGTAAAACACTATTGTCAATTTTTGTATTCATTCGAATATGAAAAATCTTACGAAAACTACAATTTTCCACATGTTTTTCGAAATTTAAAACTGAAAATTGTCTCCCCCTCTTTAATTGTTTAAAAATCTTCAAATATTTTGTGCCATTAGAATCAAAATCTATTTTTTTACTTGATCAGTGATTTAAATTTATTCTAAAACGAAACTCTTCCGGACATCCGGAAAAGGCCTCATCAAACTTATTAATTCTATCGGCCAGTAAACATTTTTGTATTAATAAATAACGTCTAGAATTCGAATTATTTTTGAAAGGTGTTATTACCATTTTATAGCATTTTAATTAATTAAAATTCTATGTTTAATGATTACTTTGGACAAATATTTTTTTGAAGAACAAGAAAAAAATCTGCCTTAGACCGGATTTGAACCGGGGACGAAACTATACTTGAGGCGTCATTGGTTAACGCTCCACTCATGTATAGTGGCGTTCCCGGTTCAAATCCGGTCTAAGGCAGATTTTTTTCTTGTTTTTCAAAAAATTATTTGAGTATACATTTAAAAACGCACCCATTTCCGAGAGGCTAATTACCACTCTCACTACAATGTTATGCAATCCCATGCAATCACTTGTAATCCCACCATACAAGAAAATCCTGTAGGAAATTCAGTATATCTCTATTTCACGAGATTTCGAAAATTTTCAGCGATTTAAAATAATTTTATAGGATTTCCAAAGATTTTAAGGGATTTCCAAAGGTCTCAAGGGATTTCCAAAGATATGAAGGAATTTCTGCAATTTCCAGATGAATCTTTTCAATGGAGTTTAAAGGATTTGACGAGATTTCCAAAATTGAAAGCGATTTAAAATAATTTTGTAGGATTTGCAAAGATTTTAAGGGATTTCCAAAGATTTTAAGCGATTTTTACGATTTCCAAAGGAATGTTTTCAAGGGTTTTAAAGGATTTCACGAGATTTAAAAAATGTCAAGTAATTTAAGAAAATTTTTGTAGGATTTCCAAAGATTGTAAAGGATTTCACGAGATTTCAAAAATGTAAGCGATTTAAAAGAATTGTATAGGATTAACAAAGATTTTAAGGGATGTCCAAAGGAATGTTTTTAAGGGAGTTTGAAGGATTTCACGAGATTTCAAAAATTTTAAGCGATTTAAAAGAATTTTGCAGGCTTTCCGAAATGTTAAGCGAATTAAAAGAATTTTGTAAGATTGACAAAGATTTTAGGGGATTTCCAAAGATTTTAAGGGATTTTTACGATTTCCAAAGGAATGTTTTCAATGGAGTTTAAAGAATTTCACGAGATTTCCAAAATTGTAAGCGATTTAAAAGAAATTTGCAGGATTTCCAAAGATTTTAAGGGATTTTTGAGATTTCCAAAAGAATGTTTTCAAGGGAGTTCAAAGGATTTCACGAGATTTCCAAAATATCATGGGATTTAAAAGAATTTTGTAGGTTTTCCAAAGATTTTAGGGGATTTCTCGAAGTTTCCAAAATTTTAAGCGATTTAAAAGAATTTTTTAGGATTTCCAAAGATGTAAAGGGATTTCCAAAGATTTTAAGGGATTTTTGAGATTTCCAAAGGAATGTTTTCAAGGGTGTTTAATGGATTTCACGAAATTGAAACAATTTCAAGTGATTTAAGAAAATTTGTGTAGGATTTCCAAAGGTTTAAAATGATTTCACGAGATTTCAAAAATTTAAGCGATTTAAAAGAATTGTATAGAATTAACAAAGATTTTAAGGGTTATCCAAAGGAATGTTTTTTAAGGGAGTTTAAAGGATTTCACGAGATTTCAAAATTTTTAAGCGATTTAAAAGAATTTGCAGGATTTCCAAAATTTTAAGGGATTTAAAAGAATTTTGTAGGATTGACAAAGATGTTAAGGGATTTCCAAAGATCTTAAGAAATTTTTGCGATTTCCAAAGGAATTTTTTCAAGGGTGTTTAAAGGATTTCACGAAATTGAAACAAGTGATTTAAGAAAATTTGTGTATGATTAACAAAGATTTTAAGGGTTATCCAAAGGAATGCTTTTTTAAGGGAGTTTAAAGGATTTCACGAGATTTCAAAAATTTTAAGCGATTTAAAAGAATTTGCAGGATTTCCAAAATTTTAAGGGATTTAAAAGAATTTTGTAGGATTGACAAAGATGTTAAGGGATTTCCAAAGATTTTAAGGAATTTTTGAGATTTCCAAAGGAACGTTTTCAAGGGTGTTTAAAGGATTTCACGAAATTTAAACAATTTCAAATGATTTAAGAAAATTTTTGTAGGATTTCCAAAGATTTTAAAGGATTTCACGAGATTTCAAAATTTTAAGCGATTTAAAAGAATTGTATAGGATTAACAAAGATTTTAAGGGTTATCCAAAGGAATGTTTTTTAAGGGAGTTCAAAGGATTTCACGAGATTTCAAAAATTTTAAGCGATTTAAAAGAATTTTGCAGGATTTCCAAAATTTTAAGGGATTTAAAAGAATTTTGTATGATTTCCAAAGATTTCAAGGGATTTCCAAAGATTTTAAGGGATTTTTGAGATTTCCAACAGAATTTTTTCAAGGGAGTTTAAAGGATTTCACGAAGGAAGTTCAAAAATTTCGAAGGATTTTAAAGGTTTTGAGGGGCTTAAAAAGATTGCAAAGAATTTCAAGAGATTTAAAAAGTTTTTAGGGATTTAAAAAAATTTTCACTCAAGATTCCTACCTTACCGATATCAAGAATATTCTACAGATGAAGTGGTTCGTGTACATGCTAAGTGCGTGAAATGTTCTTGAAGGGTCCCGATGGCGTCACAAAATGATATTGCGCAATTGCGAGAGACGAATTTGCGTGAACAACTTTAAGGTTATAGTTTGATTTTCCTTGTTTTGTCATAACTATATGACGCATTAGAGAATGCAAGGACAAATCAAAATATAACCTCAAAAGTGTTTACGCGAAATGCTTAATTGAGATAGTAAATAATCTTGAAATTGTTTACACAAATTCGCCCCTCACAAATGCCCAAGATCATTTTTTGATCTCATTATTAGTATATCATTATCTTTATCGTATCAGTAATTATCTCAATTAAG
>CAKNYM010045057.1:80410-94512 GCA_932195095.1 Andricus curvator | reverse complement strand
TTTACTGAGCCCGTAAAGTGCCAGTATTGAACCGACGATTGGCGTAAAGAAACGGGTTGGCCTGGGTTTCAGCCAGTACTATGCCCGTACTGGTCAGCCATCTGTAGCTAGCCATTACAGGCGCAGTACTGCGCCCGTTGTTAGTAATGGCCTAAGTCCAAAATTTCTTCATGGGACGTATCAGTACTGCGCGAGTAGTAAACCCAGTATAACGCTAAACGTTGGCGGAACTCTTGCGTCGGTATCCCGCCAGTAGTGATGGTCAGTACTGGGCTAGTTGTAAAACCAGTATGACGGCAACCGTTGGCGGAACTCTTGCGTCGGTATTCTACCAGTAATGACAGTCAGTACTGGGGCAGTTGTAAACCAGTATGATGGCAACCATTGGCGGAACTCGTGCGTCGGTATTCTACCAGTAATGACAGTCAGTACTGGGCCAGTTGTAAACCAGTACTATGCCGATGGTTGGCATAGTACTAACATCCAGTACTGGTATTTCTTCTCTATTACAACTGGCGCGGTACTGCGCAGGTCGTGAACTCTGGCTAATATCCGACTTTTCCCCCTGGTTAGTGGCCGGAAAACATTCATGCCATGAAGGTTTAAGATATTTTTTTTTACTGATATCGTCCTTGAAATTGAATTGAATATGTTACAAGTGTCTCCACCTATTATAAAATCTAGGAAACACTTAAAATCTCATATTTTTGTAAAGGACAAAACATTATCATCATAAAAAAAACATAAAAAAATTATCATTACCAAAAATTTCCAAGTATTAACTCGCTAACTAGATCAATGAACAAACGTTTATTCATGATACAATATATTCATTTTTAAGATTTTTTATCTAAGGAGTTAGATAATTGAATTATAATTGCGTTGTTCACAGTATATTGCATTATTTGTTTAACTATTTACATCTCATTACAACCTCGAAGCAGCTAGCGCCACTTGTGACGTAACCAAAGTTTCGTGTCACATAACCAAGGCTACATATTTATTTATAAAAGTGTTCATGAATTTTGTTTTTCAATCTGCATAACCTACCATATTATCACTTAAACCCTTGAAAACAAAATGTAAAAGAGTCAACAAAAAATATTGGTTAGGAGAGCTGAGTTTTCATGAAATGTTTAACAAAGTCAAATGCAGTGTTCGCAAACGTATAACGTTCCAATGCTTCTGAAATTGTAATTTTACGACTTCTATTGAAACATTTTTTTCAGTTAAATGCTCATTTTGAAGGACTTTTTATTGCCTTTGAAGAGACTAAAACCCGAATATCCAAAAAAATAAAGAAAAAAATTTATTTGGAAAAATGTGCGTGAAAGTGTAACGTAACCAACAAAAGAATTGCCCATATGTGTAACATTTGTAATATAATATCTGAGATTTTTTGCTCAGATATTTCATGTCACTTTTTGTCAAAAAATGTGAAATGTAACTTACATTTTTAAGGCAAAAAAAAAATATATTTTCAGCTTCTCCGTACTTTTCCTCTATTCTGTAGTTCTTCATCTGTAAATCTAAAAAAAAATCCATCCCTCTAGGTCATCCCTGTCAAAAGTTCTACGATTTTGTCACGAACTTGTTCACTTTGGCCCACTAGGGGGCGCCCACAACTGCCAGGAATGAGAGTGTATTTTGTATTGTTTAAATAATCAACAGTGTAAAACAGTAGAATCGCTTCTGATTTGATAAAAAATAAATATGTTCACTGTTTAAATTAAATTTCAGCATAATGATATAATATGTTACAATACACAGTGCCTCTTCTATCACCACTTGAATTCTCTGAATGGCATATAGTGGCTTATAATGTTCACGCTATAATTTGTTACTGACATTCTCTACATTCACTGAAAGTGTACTTATATTCTTTTATTAATCGCAAACATCTAGTATATGATCCTACCTGATATACATTAGATTTATCATGGCATCGCCCAGTGTCTGCTTTCATCGATGTTGTAACCCGTTTAAAAAGCTCACTCATGAAGAAGGTTCAGATATAAGAATTATTTCCAAAATTCAACTGAAGAAATTGCCTGCTAACATTCCATTCAATGCAAAACTGTGTTGGATTTTCAGAAAAGAATTGCAGTTGCTCTCAGAAAAACAATTTAATATTCCTCAAGAGGTTTCTGCAGCTGATAACTTAGATCTTCATGATAGATTTTCATGCAGCTAATAACTTAGATCTTCATGATATGAATCATAAAGCTCCTTTCGCCAATAATGAAAATGTTTCTGATGATGATTATTCCAAGAGGACGATGCGTTTGCTTCAAGACGACTTTTTCTGTGAGTTATCAAGTTGTGATGGAAGATGCATTGTGTATTGTAACATAATATATCAGTATGCTAAAATTTAATTTTACCAGTGAACATATTTTTTTTATCAAATCAGAAACGATTTTACTGTTTAACACGTTTGATTATTTAAACGATACAAAATACACTCACATTCGCGGCAGCAGCGAAACACCGCGCGGTACTTGTAAATGCCTATTTCTTTAAAACAAGAAGGTTCCCTATTTTGTTCAAAGTAGGGTTTTGAAGAGGAAGAATTCTTCTTTTTTTTAAGTCTATTGACAAAAAATCAATGATGTCGGACTTTGTCAAAAATCGATTTTTATTTTTAATTTCGATAAATCGAGGATAAATTTTTATTGAAAAAAAATAAATAGATGGGGAAGTCCCGTAATGCCGGACGGCACCTAATACCGGACACTCCTAGTAACTCTATACAGCGAAACGCATTAGGCATGAATATAGCAAGAATGGTTGCGGGGGGTTTGTAGGGACGCAGGTTCACGCACCAGAGTTTGTCAGTGACGCAGAATCTCTTGCCACGAGCGACTGTCCAGTATTAGGTGCCGTCCGACGTTACGGGACTTCCCCCTAATAATCTTGAAGTGCATGAAAAGAGCTTTTCAAAACACCCTTTTTTTAAATCAAAGAAGTCCAAGCTGAGTTATTCACACTTGAACATTGGCGTGCATAGCCAAAAGCTGAAAATTTGGGCTTCTGCCATTAGGCAACCCGTTAATCTAAGACCTTAAAATGTACACCATGACTTAAGGACCAATAGTACTAAAATATATGTGAATTTCAACATGATCCGAATCATTTCGATTTTTAGGTGATATCACTTCATAAATAATGCCCCATCTAAGAAAATCTAATTTTATATTTTAATATCATATAAACATAATACTGTCCAATGCGATAATTGATTTTATTTTATTTTCATTTTATTTTTGAATATGCAAAATTTTTCGAGAAATATAACGAATTATAAATTTTATTATTAAATTTCAATACTACACTAAAAATTTATATAACATACAAAAGTGACTCTGTGCCTCGTTTTTTAACCCCAAGTGTACGTTCTGGGCCCAAAATATCGGGAATTTATCTGGCTATATGTTCTTAATGTAACTTTATAGCGACAACTTGGTCCTTTTTCATTTGGATGTACACATATATTGAAATAATATTATTATTTTATTTTTTATTATCCCATTCTATTGTATTATATCAGGTGACAGAGCACTGTTACACGGGTGCTACGGCGCGCGCATGTTATGCTATTTAAAAAAAATTAATGCTAGCTTTAATTGCTTTAGGTTTTAAAATGTTTGCTTCATCCTTTTCAATCTAAAACTCTTTCAAACATTAAAATTTCTTGAATTCAGATACTTAAAAATAATAATTATGTATCGTTCTGAAATTTAAAATTACCGCTTTCGATCCGACAATTCATTATTTTAGTTTCCTTAATTTTTATATTTGTGATATTATTTTGCGATCGATTATTAGAAATTCGATCCCGCAGATGCCACAGTCTTCAATTAATTGACTTGAAGTGAATAACTGTCGGACACTCCCCGATAAATTCCTGATACAGCGCTATTGTCCCTAATACAATGAACTGAATCCAGCATATTGATAAACGATAGAGATAGTGAAAGAAAGTTGCATCCGGTAAACGAGTTCCTCCGAAACTTTTGATTGGCTAAAACTAACATTATTACCAAATGGAATGCTTACTGTTAATAGAAAAATATTGTGGGGACAAAAGTGGAATCGAGAAAATCGAGGTTGCTGAATAGCTCATTTGAAGGGTGGAAGCGCAAAAGGAGTCAAAAGTGCCGTTTTTGATCTTTTACAGAAGGATTTCAGACGTTTCCTACATTCACAAAGACTATTAAAGAAGATAAATTTGAGATATTTTGATGCTCTATCGGTGTGAACAAATTTTATTTGGAAAGAGTTATCCACTTCCGATAAAGTAAATAAAGCAGGTGACACGGAAAAAAGTACACTGTAAGATGTACAATCTCGAACAGTAAAGCTGAGGTTTAAAGCGTGCCCACTGTGAAATGAGCAGTTTTCACAGTATTGCATGCAGTGTGAACCAGTAATCTGAATGAATACTGGTCGAAATACCATTTGTACTCTCTAAATTTGAATTAGTAGAAAAGTACTAATTGGTAGTAGTTTTCTACTAATTCAAATAGTGCCGATTCGTTTACTGGTAATTAGTAAAAATCTACTAATTCAATGAGTAAGAATAACTGACTAAATGAATTAGTAACTGTATCTACTAAAGAAATTGGTAACGTTACTACTAAATGAATTGGTAAACAGTTTTAACATTAAATGTGTTTTTTCACTGTATTCGATGGAAATTGGCCAACGGAGATACCACGCTGAAAACACCAGTTCTCGTAAGATCACTGAAGTTAAGCATTGTTGGGCGCGGTTAGTACTTGGATGGGTGACCGTCCAGGAATACTGCGTGCTGTTGGCCCGTCGTGGGTGTGGTGGGCCCACATTGGTAGTAAATATCCACCTAGAAACACTACCCGAATCGGGTAGTGAGGCAATGAACTTTCGAGTTCGAACTGCTAATCTATGTATGTATGTATACGATGGAAATTGCACAAATGCACATGTAACACTTACTTTTCGATAAAACGTAAATGTTTTCATACACTAATCGTTTTAAACTATGCAAGGCAATAATAAAATTCAAGGAGCAGACAAGTAATATTCTTAACGTTACAATCTTTCACATCGAAATTTCTCAACCACACACTGTGTTTATCTACAACTTCAATTTTTCCAAATAAGTTTCGCCTTTTTATTTTAACACTTCCAATCTGTGGCACTCTATGAAAACTTGAATTGAGGTTTTTATTCTCTTTGGAGTCAAAACCACTGACACAACAACCTCCGAAACTTGTTGATTTTCGATACTGATGTGCAAATTCCATTATTGGAGCAAATAATTATCAGCTCGGAATAGTATTTTGCTCATCAGAGCTACTTATTACAGCACTTATTTATTCAGTTGGACGATCATTACACTTAAACGCTATGTTTTTGCTGTGTTTCGTGATGTTTTACGTGTATTTAGTATGTCATCCACGGCTGTCCATGGCCATATTGGTTAGTTCGCGTAGTGGCCGACAGTGTCGCATATCATGTTTAAATCCCCAATAGCAATTCATTGTTACTCATTGAATTAGTAAGTTGGTACTACTAAGCAGATTAGTAGAATACCCTTACTAATTCATTTAGTAACCTAAATCTTACCATTTCATTTAGCAGAAAGTGATAAACTTACTAATTTAACAGTCAGGTGCAATGCTACTAATTCAATTAGTAAAATTTCTACTAATTCTGATTTAGAGAGTAGCAATACATAAAGCAGCTATTACAGTTTGGCATTGTAGAGTCGAATAGCACTGGTAGGCGCTGTTTAAATTACTGCTCCACATTATAAGGTTTCACTTATAAGCTGGCAGACGTTCCGTTTTCCCATTGTAAATTAAAAATTGTGAATTATACAGTTTATAACTTGTAAGATATCCTCTTTCATACTGCGATTGGTAGTGGGCTACAAAGTAGATAGTGCAGTTTGAAATAGTAATTCGGTATACCAATATAGGGTCTCACCCCGCACTAATTTCGCAGTGTGAAATTGTAGCATTTCCTTTTACGTACTGCGTCAAGTGCTAACTGAGAGTGTTGGAGGTACAGTGTGAACTGAGGAAAAAAATGTTACTGGGCGAGATTGTAATATCTCCAATTTCAAATAGTGTTATTCGCTCAGCGAAATTTGTTTTATTTTTTACAATATTAAGTTTATTTTTATAATTAATTATTAATTGATAATTATTTTTCTAATTAAAAACTAAAAGGTGTATTGAGATTATATTAAACTCCATATCTGCCTCACTAAGGAAAAGCTTATGTGAGGGGCATTGTCGTTTAGGTCGAATTTAACATTTTCAGGTATGAGAAAATAGACCGTAATCGCAAAGTCACTTACGTAAGTTTTTCCTTAGTACGGGAGAGAATAATAAATACATTTCAAGTGCTAATAAGGTAATATACAAGGGTTCCAATTATTTTTCTGCAGCCACCAAATCTAAAGCATATTAATACTCCCAAAATAATATTAATTTAAAAAAAGCTAAATATATGATATAATTCCACAATGAATATTTGCATTCTCTTTAAATTCGAACTAGTTAAATAGAACTGATTGGAAAGCAAATTAGTCAGTCACTGTCACTGACTATTTAACAGTAAGTGATTATTAGTCAAACTTCAGTTCAATTTCAGTTTTAGGTTATGTTATTAAACTAAAAATAAAATATATACATTATTTTGTCTAATTCTTTTGTCTACACGGAAAAAAGTAGATAGTTAGATTCACTTTTATGTATTGTTAACTTGAAGTTTATTTGTTCGCATTGTGCAAGAAACAATTCAAATAGTTCTTGATACTGAGTGAGATAGTGATCTCAAAATATACAAAACCTAAAGTCAGCATTACTACTTCAAATTGTAAAAAGAAAGATTACTAGAATAAGTGGCTTCAATAACTATTTGAAATAGTACAGTTGAACATGTAAACTGCATGAATAACTAATTTTCATAGTAATTTAATATTATTTTCATAATAAGAACGACTTATAACTTGCTTATCAGTAAAACAACAAATTTTCGCTTCTCAATCTATAAGACATACCGCGCACTGACATTTTACAAAATGAAATAAATTGTCGGAAACTATTTTATAATGTTTTCTCTTTTATCATAATATTATATGAGATAATTATTATAAATAAACATAGTGGATAACTCTACTTTATACTTCAATACTGCTTTTTTGTTTTGTACAACATTTTCAGAATTTAAAAATATTCTGAAGAATTATATTTAAAAAAATACTTTTTTAAAATTATTTCTACTATGGAATTTTCTGCTTATGATATTTTCAATTTCTTATAACACTAAAAATGATTAAGCCACCCAGGTTCAAATATTATATTTGGAAGAATTTTTTTTAGTAGAATAATGCATTGTTTTCGACATATCATTTTTTGAAACAATAATTAAAAAATAATTTTTAATAAAATTTTAGTTCAAATTAATTTCCATTTTTAACGTAGTAATAATTTTTTCAACCTTTTCACATTGATATTTGTAGAAATTACTACCATTTCATGAAAAAAAAAAATATTTTCTTATTTTTTTCAGATTTTCAACAACAATAAAATCGACCATACTACTGTAATATCGCGGTCTTTAACATTAATTTCTCGGAACCAAATATATATTATTTTGTTTTAACAGTTTTTATTCTAATTCAGCATCTCCATATCTCATGAGAAAAATTGTATTTTTGCAAAAAATTTAAATTTGAATCACCATTCAACGTTTGTGTAATCTAAAAAAAAATTATTTCGATTCAGCATTTGATATATTATTACGTTATTTAAACCATTTTTATTTATATATAGCAGTTACGTAAATGAATGTAGCATTTCAAATAAAGTGAGACGATATTAAAGTCGAATTAAAAATTCCAAAAATTTCATTCGAAAACATTTTTTCAAGTCTTAATTTTCCATAATACAAAATATGTACTTTTTAAAAATTGTAATTTAATTCATTTTATAAGTAATATTTCATCATTTTTCCGAGTATATCTTACAGCGTACTTTTTTCCGTGGAAGTTTAGATGTTACGTTTAAGTTCCGTGCCGCCTGTAAATATTAATTGTAAACTCAATTTTCAATTTAAAAAAAATACATAATTCAAATTCTAGCGGTTGAATGGACGAATTGAAAAAAATTTTCCTTAAAAAAGTAATCCAGTTACGAGAAAATTGAAAATTAAGTTATATGACTTGTTTAAAACGTAAACTCAAAATTTGAATGATATATAGCAATTACAATTATTATAATTAGGGATACCCGGGTAATAATATTTGGTCTTGATTTTGTCTTGAATGTCTTCAATATGTCTTTAGGACCATGATATCTGATTCCGTCTCATCAGCTAGACATTGGAGATATAAAGACTTCTCTTGCTTGTCTTGACTTGTCTTGATAAATATACCGAATTGCTCTTAAAGAAAATTATATTACCAATTTGTGGCCTTAACATTTGCCAGGGTCAAAATTAGAGAAGTTTTAGTTTGTAAATTTTATCGTCCATTATACTCCGACCTCTATAAATTATGGACCCCATCGACAGGACCTGCCATTTCCAGGAATCAGGTAGCTAGGTAAGGACCAAACATTTAACATCTGCTGAGGATTAAGATTTCACAACCGATAAAACTTGTTATTTTGTGAAAAATAATTTTCAAATAAGAAATTCGGAACCTGTCTGTCTCAACAACTGCAGGCATATAAAATTTTCCATAAAAAGATTAAAACTGACATTTTCTAGAAGTATCTAGTGAACTGTTGGAGATAGGAAAAAATGGACAACATTTTTAGATTCGCCACCCAAACAACATAATTATTGCAGATAAATAAACTTATTAATACAGAAACAATAAATATCATGAAGATAAATATTATAAACATTCTATATAGTTTGAAGCGGATTAGTGATGACCCTTAAGGGCATGCTCTACAGTGACCACGTGACCAAACCAGTCCTCGGTTATGAAAATTTTTTTTGGTGTTCACCACGTCCAAACGCAATGATATATCGCTCTCAAAATTTGGAATATAGGAAATGGGACAATAACTTGCGTTTGTATATTTAGTTTGAGTAATAATTTTGAAAAAAATTATTCATGTAAAAAATAAATGTGTAATATTATTTTCATTTTTTTTGGTGCTCACTACGTCCACAGGGATTGAGATATCGTGTTTAGAATTTGAGCGATTAAATAAAAAGCACTAAAGAACGTTTGTATACATCAATGTGTTTATAATTTCAAAGAAATTTTATTTGTAAATTAATAAAATAGGATATTACCACTCGAGTCGAGCACTTTGCAGGTAATGTTTGGTTTGATGCATTTCAGATTTTTTGATTCGCGTATGTTGATAACTGACACAAACTTTGGACTGAATCGTCTAAACATTTTAAAAAATCAATATAAATAATAACATTTGCACATTTGTTGCAAATCAAAAAATAAGTATCTGCACACATGTAACCTGTCATTATTTTTGGAGCATTTTTAGTAATTTCTAGCGGAGGAAAAAAGAAGCTTTCAACGTCGGTAAAGTAGAGATCACATGACCAAGCTCGGTTATGAAATTTTACACATTATTTTTTACATGGATAATTTGTTTCAAAATTATTACTGAAACTAAATATACAAACGCAATTTATTGTCTCATTTCCTATATTCCAAAATTTGAGAGCGATATATCATTGCGTTTGGACATGGTGAACACCAAAAAAAATTTCATAACCATGGACTGGCTTGGTCATGTGATCTCTACTTAACCGACGTTGAAAGCTTCTTTTTTTCTCCGCTAGAAATTGCTAAAAATGCTCCAAAAATAATGACAGGTTACGTGTGTGCAGATACTTATTTTTTGATTTGCAACAAATGTGCAAATGTTATCATTTATATTGATTTTTTAAAATGTCTAGACGATTTAGTCCAAAATTTGTGTCAGTTATTAACATACGCGAATCAAAAAATCTGAAATGCATCAAACCAAACATTACCTGCAAAGTGCTCGACTCGAGTGGTAATATCCTATTTTATTAATTTATAAATAAAATTTCTTTGAAATTATAAACATATTGATGTATACAAACGTTCTTTAGTGCTTTTTATTTAATCGCTCAAATTCTAAACACGATATCTCAATCCCTGTGGACGTAGTGAGCACAAAAAAAAATGAAAATAATATTACGCATTTATTTTTTGCATGAATAATTTTTTTCAAAATTATTATTCAAACTTAATATACAAACGCAATTTATTGTCTCATTTCCTATATTCCAAATTTTGAGAGCGATATATCATTGCGTTTGGACATGGTGAGCACCAAAAAAAAAATTTCATAACCGAGGACTGGTTTGGTCACGTGATCACCGAAGAGCATGCCCTTAAGACATCAAAAATAGTATGGTTCCGTCTCACGAGCTAGACATACTGCTGTTTTTTTCCTTCTGGGTATGAAGTTCCAAAAAGCGTGTAGCGATGTATTTTTATGCACTGATGACGAATATGGCCATGGAAATTGTAAAAAAAAAATTCAAGGTCAAAACTTAAAAAAAAACCGCGTTTTTAAAAAGAAAAATGTTATGTTTACAAAATTTTGAAAAACCTCGTATACTGATGTATTTCGATGCGTTGATTACGAACATGGACATAAAAATACCTGCAAATATAATTTTCAATTTTAAAACTTAAAAAAATGTAATTTAAGAGTTATTTTGTTAGTTTTTGGCTTTTCACGCTTTGGAATGAACGTTCTATGTATATATCACACTTTATCATCGATTTGCGACTCAAGAATTGCGATTAACGATCCGTGGAGGCGGGAAGGCACCCTTGTGACTGGTCACAGAAATAATGTTGGTCAAATCCCTACCCCTATCCTACGTCTCGTGGGGGGCGGGAAGGCACCCCTGTAACTGGTCACAGAAATAATGTTGGTCAAACTCTACCCCTTTCCAACATCTCGTGGGGGCGGCAAGGCCCCCGTGTGACTGGTCACAGAAATAATGTTGGTAAAACCTCTGCCCCTTTCCAACGTCTTGTGGGGGGAGGCGCCCCTGTGACTGGTCATTGAAATAATGTTATTCAAATCTCTACCCATTTCCAACGCCTCGCGGGGGCGGCCTATCTTTGACTGGTCACACAAACAATGTTGGTCAAACCCCTAGCCCTTTCCAACGTCATGTGGGGGGTGGGAAGGCACCCCTGTAACTGTTCAGAGAAATAATGTTGGTCAACCAACCAGCCCTTCCCAACGTCTCGTGGGGGAGGCCAGGCACCCCTGTAACTGGTCACAGAAATAATGTTGGTCAAACCCCTACCCCTTTTCAACATATTGTGGGGGGTGGGAAGGCACCCCTGTGACTGGTCACAGAAAGAATGTTGGTCAAAGCCCTACCCCTTCCCAACCTATGGTGGGGGCGGGAAGGCACCCCTGTGACTGGTGACAGAAATAGCGTTGGTCAAACTCCTACGCCTTTCCAACGGCTCGTCGGGGTGGGTGGGCACGCCTGTAACTGGTCACAGAAATAATGTTTTATATATATTATAACAAAAGGGTCATCCACTTTTTTTTATACTTGCATATTAAATTATATGCTCTAAAATCACTAATAATACCAGCATAGCGTAAAAAAAAAACTTTTTCCAAATTTATATTTGAAAAAGAAAAATTTGTACACATTTAAAATTCCTATTTCTGTCGCGCCCATTCCGCCATCTTGATATGACGTAGCACGCCGTCAAACGCTTGTAAATAAGCCGGGCGATTTACGTTTTTTGCAAAAAACAGCGCTACCTTGGTGCTTTGTGCCTGAATGCAAGAGCACGACTCTCAAAAATCCAGGAAAATTAGTTATATATATATATATATATATACCCACATCTTTTACGTCAAAAGTATATTATTGCGAAGATCATTTCAACGATAAGTAAATATTTTTGTTTTGAATAGACCAAAAAATATAATTTTTTTTAATGGTATAAAACTCGTAATTGACTTAGGTTCAACGGTGTTATATATATATATGAGGTACTGGGATAGCCAGGATGTATGTGAGCTATAACTTCGCCAAATCAAATCGTTTATTTACGCAACAAGTATTATAAAATAAAGTATTTATAAAAGTAATTATGAATCTTATAATTATAAATTTGATAACCAAATTTTGTACAAGTATTTATATATAAGAATTTATAAAAAAAGTGAGGTTAGGTTTTCTGGAGGCAATATTGGCAATATTGCATATATGTTACGATTCGCCTAAAGCAATTATCATTCTAAATTAAAAAATTAATTCAATAATAATAAATCTTTCAAAGGGTTAACGTCATTCATCCCATTTACTTATTTTTTCGCATAAGCATATGCTTCCAAGAAAGAATAGGACGATCCCATGAAAAAGGCACCCCGCTGGTTTCTTAACACTTGCTTTCCAGTATAAAAAACTGTCTTCAAATATCGCTATTTGCACGAAGAGAAAAAGAAGCACATACTTCTTTCAAATTGTAAATAATTACAAATAGTTCAGCTATAACTACCTCCAATTTAAATCACTTCATTATCTTCATTAGAACAGAAGATACAGTTTTATATTTATGTACAAAAAATGAACAGTTTGTTATATTATGCAAATTTTTCAACGGCAATTTGTTTAGAAATATTTAAGGTACCACCATGAATTTTTTCAGATTTTTCATATTATTTTTTCAATCAAAAACTATGTTCCAAAGTTCACTGTCTTTAAAAGCTGTCAAATTTCCGTACTTTTTAACAGATTTTCGGGTCTGTACACTATAAAAATTTGTTTGGCATATTCGTTTCAGGCTCATTAACGTACAACATTTTGACTTTTAAAATGATCCTTCATTCATTGAGCTAGCATTTTTTCTTCACTTACTTTTTTAACGTCAAAGGCAGAGGACTCAAATTTTCTCGCCGATAGTATATATATAATATATAATTATCATTAAAACAACTTGAGTAATCATTGAAGAAAGGATCGTCTCATACTCCGTACCGAATCTAATGCGTAACAATTTTAGATTTGAAGCATATTAAATTGAAACTTAAACATAAGAAATTAAAAGATTTGCAACCTAAACCTTTAATATAGTACAAATTAAAACCTTCTAAAATAATACAATCTTTTCATGATGGAAAACATTTAAAATTGGACTGCTCCACAAAAGAAGCCACCAAAATTGAATAATTTTTATTTCATGAGCTACGCTCACCCCGAAAGGGATTTGGCTTAGTGGCATAATAAGAATGATTAATTTCAATATCTTTAAACAGGAAAATAATTCAAAATAAAAATTTTCGAACCAAGTTTATTCTAAATTAAAACATTCAATAAATTCAACAATTTTATATTTAGAGGTTATGAGTGTTCGTTAAAAATTAATACAATTTTGAATCTATATTAATTAAATTTCGGATATTTTCTATTCAGTTACGTAACGATTAACGCTTTTAATTAGAAATTTTACCAATTTTGAACAATGTACATTTTAAACTGGACAGTTTTCAATAACTCAATAAATTAAAAATTGTACATCTTGAGGCGCGATTTATTTGAAACTGCCTTATTCTCGGACTATCAATCTTAGCCTATTCGATATTAAATGTTGTGAATTCAGAATCGTTCAAGTATTAAAAGGCTTTTATTTTTGATGGCACAATATTGTTAAAATAAAATTTAAAAGCATGTTATATTCTATAGTAGATAAATTATAGATTTGGTGTATAGGTTTGTTTAACTTGTCTACAAACGGAGATCCTAATAAGACAATCTTGTCTGTTTTAAGTTGAAGATAGTCATTTTTCCAAATTTGATAATAATTATACTCTAGTGGTGATTATTTGGAAAAAGATTTATGGATGTACCATGCTGATTCGACTCAAGTTTCGAAATTTCAGGTCGGCTTGGCAACTTCGTAGGTTGTTATCGGGCCAAGCCACAATCTGACACCAAACCCCTTCACTGAATAGTGCACAGTCGACTTGTGACCAACACAAAGTATATATATATATATATATATATATATATATATATATATATATATATATATATATATATATAGA
>CAKNYM010045057.1:34926-65410 GCA_932195095.1 Andricus curvator | reverse complement strand
ATATATATATATATATATATATATATATATATATATATATAAATATATATACATAATACTCTAGCTCGGACCGAACCATTATAAAATTTCGCGCTCGACGAGATTACCAATCAGAGCCAAGCAGATGATCCTGCCACGTCAGTCGTATTCTTTCACAGCCAAAGATTATAAGCATCACAACTCACTTTCCAGACGGCTCTACAGTCTCATAAAGTGCTGTTTTCGAATATAATATCGTACATCACTCGTAGTGTTAGACCTGTGAAGACCTGCCAAACCGTACTTGTGATGTAATATACTATCAACAATTAAATTAGTTTATAAGTATTTATTCAATGATCTATAAGTTTGTAGTAGTAGTAGTAGTAGTAGTATTTTTTTTTTTTTTTTTGTTAGAGGAGGTGAGAATGCATTCACGCACTGAGTGTGGGAATCGACCTAATAACGGTAATACCCACTAAACTGACCTCCTCTTCCTGCCAACCCAGGATTCCGGAACCGCTTTCGCATTACTTCAGAGCCCTAGGTTATTGGCCAGTGAGCCGAGCCTCGGCTTTTATCATTATTTACTTGCTTGGCATTTTCCTACAACGGGCTCGTCGTCTTTCGGCATCCTGGTTGGAAATATCTGGTTAGGCAGCGCGTCCTTGAGGCTTCCTCGACGAGGTTGCCTCTCGGAATACCCTGCACCTCATTGTCCCGGGCTGGTGGTCTGTCCGGGGCTTCTCTTCATTAGCGGCGCAGAGTTAGCACTACGGCGTACTTCCGCACGCCGCAGCCCTATGGCCCTTTTTGCCATCCCACCTTGAGATGTCCCGTGCGGAGCAGCCTTGCCGCTAGTTCCTCCTTCATCTCGACGAAAGCCTTCAGATTACCTCTGTAGGCCTTCTTCGTCAAACTGACCTTGACTTCGCCGCTCGTTTCTTCACCGAAGTGTCTTCTAATGGCGACTTGCACTTCTTCCGCCTCTGTAATAGTGCCGAGGTCCAAGACCTCGACTTCGATGCGGGGGACGAGTTCGCGCACGCTATCCCCTTCGCCAACCGCCTTCCTAATGGCAGCGAAAAATTCGGTTCTGCCCTTCGTTGTAGGTCCGAGTTCCACAAGGACCTCGGGTCGAGCTCGTCTCTGCTACGTGTTTTCTCTGCCTGTCGTCCGTGCTGACGCTGCAGCAGTTTCTTGTTAATTCTTTGGCGTTGACGTCGCTTTCGCAGTAGTAGTAGTAGTGCTTCGGCTCCCAACTTTGAGCGCCAGCTTGGCATTCTCCCAACTCTCATCCAACCAGGATGCATGCATCGTCCTCAGTAGTGTGGTGGTACCACAACTCGGGCTCGTCGGCCTTCGGCATCCTGGTTGGGTATATACGGTTAGGCAGCGCGTCCTTGAGGCCTCTTCAATGAAGCTGCCTCTCGGTACGCCCTGCATCTCATCGTCCCCGGCTGATGATCTGTCCGGGGGCTCACCTTCTACTGCAGCGCAGAGGAAGCACTGCGGCATGCTTTCACACGTCGCAGCCTTATGGCCCTCTTGGCCACATTTCCAGCAGGCTGTTCTTCGATCACAGCCGCTGCAAGCTGCTGCCATGTGGCCAGAGCCTAGGCAGCGTACGCACCAGTCTCGCCGCCAGTTCTTCTTTCAGCTCGAAGAAAGCCTTCAGAGTTCCTCTGAAGGCTTTTTTCGTAAGGCTGACTCTCACGTCCAGGTCGAGGACCTCGAACTCGACGCGGGGGACGAGCTCGCGCACGCCACCCCCGGATCCAACTGTCTCCTTAATGGCAGCAGACAGCTTAGCTCTGCCATCTGCTACAGGTCCTAATTCCACAAGGACCTCTCCTCTGCGAGTTTCCCTGACACCCCTGATTTTAACACCAAGGGTGTCCGGTTTCACCCTAGAATTGAGGTCCTTCAGAACCTCTGCGTAGCTAGAACCCTCAGCAGGTTTGATAATAACCGCCTTGGGTCTAGCTCGCCTCTGTTTCTCCTTCTTCTTCTAGGTGTGTGCCGCCGATTCAGGCACCCTTCATCATCCTTCTTCGGTATTGAAGTCGCGGGGCAGGTCCTCAGCTTCTTCGCCTGCGACCTGGAGGTGCCAGCCTCCACGGGACTCATAGTCCCGTGGACGCCAGTAAAAAAAGTTTTGAACGTCGACAGTGTCTTTAAAAAAATATTTTAACGGAAATTCCATTTCAGGAAAATACAGTTTTAACTGTGCCTCCACAAACATTCCTAAGTAATCTGAAAAAGCGGTTTGATTTCGTAATTACATCAACGACTTTAAAATGAAGGTTTTGAAACACTTATTGGAAATGACGACGCTGATATGTTAATCGTGCAGACTGCCATAAATGAATCCTATCAGAATGAAACAGTTGTAGTAGGCCAGGATGTGCATCTTCTCGCGTTGATTTATTGCTCTTTCTCCTGTGAAAAAGGATATTTTGTTCCTAAAAGAAGGGAAAGGAACTGTAAGATCCCGGGTTTATAGTTCAAAACTTTTGCAAAAGTCTGAATCTTTAAAAAACCGTAAGGAATAAATTCTATTTGCTCACACATTTAGTGGACGCGATATAGCCACCGGTGTTTTCGGGCAGGGAAAAATTAAAACAATTACTTTGCTCAATAAAAATGAATCTTTGCAAGATATTGTAAGAATTTGTAACATCCCCAATTCTACTTGCGGTCAAGATGCAGCTGCTGGAGAGCTATTTATTCTTGCATTATACAACGGTGAACCTTCTGAAACAAGCTTAAACAATTACAGATACGTGGAGTTGCATGTTGGTGGCAGAAGTGAGAACGTTTTTAGTGACAGGTGTGGAGGGAATTTTACGGAGTTTGTGTGGAAGGTGTGAGTGGAGTGTGAGGGTTGAAGCCGAGGAGGTGAGTAGAGTTGTGTGGGGTGAATTGGGGAGATAAAAAGTGAGTTTCAGCGTGGGTGTGAGGCGGGATTTAGTTAGATAGGGAAAGTGAGGTTAGGTTGGCAAGTAATCGGGGGAGCTCGTGGTCAGGAGTCTTGGTCTTTCGAGGGGTCAAGGGTGGTTCTCGCAGAGTTAGGGGATGCTAAGGGAGAGAAAGGGGTGTGTGCAGGGACTGTGAGAAATTGAAGAAAAAAAGGGGGGGAAGGAAAATTTGGCGGCGAAAGACGACAACATTCTGCAGAGACATCTGTCGGTTGCGGAAGGTACTGCATGGAGAGGTTTCAGTTACCGGCGGCAGAGCGGGAGGTGGGCAGCGAGAGTACTGGCAGTGCTGGTAGTGAAACCGACGGGGAGGGAATTTTCCACAAGCCACGACAGCCAACAACGCGTCGCCTGGTGTCGAGCGGTGCGTCGGGGAGAGGGAGAAATCGGGACGGTGGCAACGAAGGAAGCGAGAAGCTAAGGGAGAGAGCGTCGAGTGCAAGTGACGGGGAGGATCTCTTGAAAAGGAAGAGAGACAGCCAAGAGAGTTCGCAGAAAAGCGAGGTCGAGAACCCGTTTAAAAAAAGCGGGATAACACCTAGGTCACCCCCCTCCCCAAATGGAGGGGATGTTGGAAAAGGAGGCTCTCGGGACGTTGTTAGGCGTGATCAGGGGGCTGAGGGAGGACGTAAGGGGGACCAAGGAGCAGATGGAAGGCATGAGGGAGGACTTGAGAATCAGAGATGAGAAATGGGAAAAGGAGGTGAAAGAGCTGAGAGAGAGTAGATGGGTTAGAGAGGGAAAGAAAAGAAAAAGAAGTTGAAATAAAACAGATGGAAGAGGAGATTAGGGTGTGGAAAGAAAGGACGGAAAAAAGGCTTGAGAAGGTGGAGGGCAGGACGGAAATGGAAATAGGAGACGGGGGTAGCGGGGGCGAGATTAAAGGTATTTGGGAGAGAGTAGGGAATATGATAGAAGAGAAAGTGGGAGAGCGTAGGAATGAAAAGGACGAGAGGGCGGATAGTGAAAGGATAAGGGCAATGGAGTTGAGAATAGAGAGAAAGGAGAAGGCAGACAGGAGAAATAATATTGTGATAAGAGGGTTGAAGATGAAGAGCGTGGAAGAAAGGGAGGGCGTGGAAGCGCTGCTACAGAGCATAGCATTTCCATGAATATAATTTTTAATGACAAATACCCACTTACAATCTACAATATTTTTATTATTTGGGCAAGGTACTATTTCCCATGTATTATTGAGCAAAAGTGAGTCAAGTTCATTTTTTATGGCTTTCTCCCACTGAATTCTATCATCACGGTCTTTTATTTCTTGATATGATTTGGGAATGTTACAAACTATTGACTGTACACTTATTTGATAAATATGCTCTTCATCATAAGAAATATTTGGCATATTTTTAATTCGTTCACTTCGTCGTAGTTCGTTTTCATTCAAATCACTTTGAGAGTTTAAGTCAGTAATTGACATTTTATTAACTTCATCTATTTCAGGAACAGACTTGTTAATTTCACTCTCTTGATTTTTACTGATTTCAGAAATTTTATCGGTTTTCTGTCTTTTATTATTTGAATTTTCGGTTTCATTATCATCGGTATGTACAGAAGGTATTGGTCGCGAAATTTTAAAATTAAATTCATCAAAAATTACATCGCGAGCTATGATAAATTTATTTGTATGGACATTCAGTACTTTATAGCCATTTTGCTGATAACCCACAAGTATCCCTTTAAATGACTTTTTGTCAAATTTACTTAATCTATTTTTGTCATGTATGTAAACAGTGCAACCAAAAATTTTTAAATGATTAAGTCTTGGCTTTTTATTGTGCCAAAGTTCATAGGGAGTTTTGTTTTGTGAGATGGCTTTAGAGGGTGTTAGATTGAGTCAATATGTCGCAGTTAAAACTGCTTCCCCCCATAGTTCTGTTTTCAAATTGGCACCGTGTATCATTGCACGGGCTTTCTCAACAAGAGTCCTATTCATGCGTTCTGCTATGGAATTCTGTTGTGGAGGATATGGTACTGTTAAATTATACTGTATTCCCTTCTGTACACAGAATGACTTAAATACATTAGACAGATATTCAGTCCCATTATCACAATTTAAATGAGCGATTTTTAAATTAAAATGTGTTTCGCTCTTTGCTGCAAAGTCTTGAAAGACTTTGAATACTTCAGATTTATTAGCAAGTAAATAAACGACCGTATAATGAGTGAATTCATCTATAAAACTCAGGAACTACCTTTTATCATCTATCGTAGTGGGTGTAATTGGTCCACACACATCTGAGTGAACAATAAATAAAGGTCTTGTGACATGAGATCTGTCACTAAATTTTGAAAAAGGAAGGCGGCTTGTTTTCCATATATACAAGCTTCACAGATCTCATCTGTTAGGATTATTGCCTTTAATTTATTATTATCAATTGATAAATCATTTCTTTTAATTTCAAGAAATTTTAACTTATCGATATGGCCTAAGCGTTCATGCCAAATCTTATATGTGTTTAATGATGTGTTTTTAGTAATATTTGTTTGATTACACATCTTATTATTTACATTAAATTCAGCACATATTAAATTATACAATGACTTACCAGTAGAAATAGTTTTATCGCCTTTTTTAATTACTACTTCTCCTGCATCGCTGAAGATAACACTCATACCGGCCTCCTGGATGCGACGGACTGATAGTAGATTGTATGGTACTGCAGGCGCATACAAAACATTCTTTAGAATTCCAGAAAATCCTAGATTTGTAGTGATCTTTATGTTTCCTCTTTTGGTAGCGGTTATTGTTTCGTCCTTCTTGGCTACTGAGATCTTAAGCGGTATTTCCAAATCCGTCACAGCTGTAAAAACATCTTATTGATTAATCAGATGATCCGTTGCACCTGAATCCAATAAAAAGATTAATTTATCTTCGGAATTTTTTAGCTGGTCATCTGATAAAACTCCAACTCCAGTCATGAAGGCGAAGCTCGAATTGTCTTCTTGAGTTTGAATGCTTTGAATTGTCCTTGGACGTTCTTCAGTTTGCAATGATCTTTTATAATAAAAACAATTTTTCTTTTCATGATTGTTTCTACCACAGTGTTCACATTTTTTAAAGTTCATTTTACTGTAGTTTCCTTTATTCTGATTTTTCCATTTTTTGAATCCACGATTATTTAGTTTGAATTGTTTTGTTTTAAAATTTTGTTGATTATTTTGAAATTTTTTTACACTTCCATTATTTTGTTTTTTATCAGGGGTGTGAGGTTCGATTTGCAGCACCTTTCCACTAGTTTCACTTTTTTCGTTTCGCAGCTTCACTTCGTAGTCCAATAGTCTTGTTTTTACGAATGCGAGACTCAAACTATCATCGGACAATGTTTGAATTGCAGTTACCGCAGAATCATATGAACTTGGTAACGTTAGTAATAATCTCGCGACTTTACTAGTTTCATTTAAAGTTGCACCTGCCGCTTGTAAATCGACTATCATGTCATCAAAGTTTATGAAATGTCGCGCTAGAGGAATATCCTGCTGAAATTTGAAACTTAAAAGTTTCTTTTCCACAGCCAATTTTGTTGCCAAACTTTTCCGTTCATAAATCGCGTCAAGTTTTTTTAATATTTCACTCGCGGTATTATCGTCTGAAGCAAAGCCTATCATAGAATCACTCAAGTATTCAATTATAATTCCTTTTGCGATTCTTTCACACTTTTTCCACTCACTAGTCAGTTCTTGTGGAGGCTGTTCTTCTAACACTCGCAGTGCATCCTCTTCTTCAATTAAAGCACGAACTCGGAACTTCTATATACTGTATTTGTCACCATCGAAGGGTTTAATGTTTCTTTTTGTTTTACTTGTTTCTTTATCCATTTTAACTGCACTAGATTACACAAGATTGTTTTTAACAACCACTTCGTTTTAAAAATTAAATTTTAAATAGTAAAAATTTAAACCGTGACTGGGCCCATAACCTATAGGAATATGGGATAAATACAGTCTAGAAACCAAGCTTAAATAAAATATATTTCAATACGATTAAAGTTCTCTTTATCGAGATATCCTTCCTTTCAGAGACAACCCATAAGACTAAAAACTCAAACTGGTGACATGATTCCCTTCCACTCTCTACTCTTAATCATTTGTTTATATGAGCAGTTTCTGGAAGACCACACGCACCCATAATCTCATACGCATAAAATAAGCACTGGATTTAGTTACTCTCAATATGACTTTATAAACTTCAGTTTGGAAATCGATTCATTTTTGTTCATTATTTCAATAAGGAGTTATAGGTGGAGACTCCAGGAGGCGGTCAGAGTGAAGAAGAAAGGAAGGGCTAGTGGGGGAATTATAACGTGAGTTAGAGATGGATTAGAGGAAGAAGCTCACGGAGAGGAAGAGGGGAAGGGAGTGCAAATGAGGAAAGTAAAGATAGGAGGGATAACGTGTAAGTTTGTCACAGTGTACAATAAGGATGGGATGGAAAAAATTAAAGAAAGGGTGGAAGACCTGTTAGGTGAAAGAGAGGAGGGTATGGTGGTACTGGGTGGGGACTTTAACGTGCGAATGGGGAGGGAAGAGGACCTTTAAAGGGAAGGGGAGAGCTTCGAAAGGAATTCGAAGGATAGGTTAATAAATAAGAAGGGGGAGATTCTAAGGGACTGCATGGGGGATAGAGGCTGGGCGGTGGCAAATGGTATGGCAACTGGGGACGAAGAGGGAGAATACGCATATATGTAGGTAAGGTAGGGGTATCGGTGATAGACTATGTAGTCATGAATATGCAAGGGTGGAAGGAGATGGAGAGATTCGCAGTAGAAGGGAGGGTAGAGTCAGACCATCAGCCATTAGGTTTGTGGATAGGGGGTGAGAACGGCGGAAGGCAAGGTGGGGAAGAAGTGTCGACGGGGGAGAGGGTTAGCTGGACGAGGGAGGCGATAGAGAAGTATAAGGAGCAGTTAGGGAAGGTACGCTTCGAAGGGGAGACGGTGGAAGAGATATGGGAGGATTTAAAAGAGAAAGTGAAAGGGTGCGTGCAAAAGAAGGTATTCAAAAAGAAGAAGAAAGGAATGGTGAAGCCGTGGTGGGATAGGGAATGTAAAATGATGAAAAGGAAGGTGAAGAGGAAGTATACGAAGTAGAAAGAGGGTACTGCGAAAAGAAAGGAGTACGTAGAAATGAGGAAGGGGTTTAGATTTATGTGTAAGAAGAAAGAACAGGAAAAGGAGAAAGAGCTGGAGGAGGAGTTAGGAAATGTTAAGACAGAGGGGGACGTCTGGAAGATACTAAATAGGTTTAGAAAGCGTAGAGTAGGGATAAGCGAGAAGATAGGGAGGGAGGAGTGGAGGGAGTATTTTAAAGAATCATTCCAGGGCTCAGATTCAAGGAAGAGAGATGATGGGAGTAGAAGAACGGGGTAGGCAGAGATGGAGGAGTTGACTGACGAGGAGATAGAGAAACAGATAAGGAAGTTAAAAAGGTCAAAATCAGCAGGGCTGGTGGGGTAGAGAAGGAAGCATGGCTGTTTAGTACACAAGAGGTTAGGGAGAGGCTGAAGGAGGTAGTGAAGAAAGTATAGAGGGGGGAGGGATTCCCACGACGGTGGAGAGAAGGGTTAATGTGCCTCTGTAAAAGAAAGGAGATAGGGATAGGCAGGAAAATTATAGAGGGATTACGCTAATGAATACGGCGTATAAAGTATACGCGATGGTGGTGGCGGAGAGGCTGCGGAAGGATGTCGAAGGGAAAGGAATATTGCCGGAGACGCAGGCGGGCTTTAGGGCAGGTAGGAGTACTATCGACAATATCTACGTTCTGCAACACGTGGTGGATAGAGAATTAGCGAAGAAGGGGTCGAGAGTATACGCGTTTTTTGTGGATCTAAAAGGCGAATTTCCGTCGGTGGATAGGGGGAGGTTGTGGGAGGCGATGGAGGATAGGGGAGTGGTAGGAGGAGTCAGGATAGGAGGGGTTAGAATTTGGTCGCTAGCGTATGCAGATGACATAGTGTTGTTGGCAAAAAGCGAGGAGGCCTTAAAGGAAATAATGAAGAGGTTGAGAAGATATCTGGATAAGAACAGGTTAGAACTGAATGCGGAAAAGTCCAAGTTTATGGTTTTCAGAAAAGGAGGTGGAAGGGATAAGGAAGGGGAGTGGAAGTGGAAGGGAAAGGCGGTGCAGGCGGGGAATGAGTTTGTGTACATGGGCTTCTTGTTTCGGAGGAATGGCGGAGTGGACGGTCACATAAAAGAGAGAGTGAGGAGGGAAAATGTGGTGGTGAGGCTGGTGTGGGGGCTGGGAAAGAAGTTATTCGCAGATGATTTTGGAAGGAGAATGAAATTGTTTGACTGACTAGTGATGGGTGTGCTATTGTATGGAGTAGAGGTGTGGGGATGGAAGGAAAGCGAAGAGGTAAATAGGATACAGGAGAGGTATGTAAAGTGCACACTGGGACTGGCAAGGAACACGCCTAATTATATTGTCAGGAGGGAGACGGGGAGAACGGGAAGATGGAGGTTGAAAGAAAAAGGTATTTTAGAACGAATGGACTGCAGATGGATGAAGTGAGAAGGATGCATGAGGAAGGAAGGAAGGTATATGAGTTGGTTAAGAAAAACAGCATGGAGAGAGAGAAGACAGCAGGGGAAGAGAGAATAAGAGAGACAACGTTTAATGGGAACTATGTGTGGATTATGCCAAGGGCGAGAGCGTAATATTTGTGTGAGAAAGGAGAGAAAGGAAGTCAGGAGCTTACAGCGAGGATAAGATGTGGGTGCATGGAGGGTTTTAATAGATACTGGCTCTCTAGGGAAAAGAGTATGTGTGAACTGTGTGGGAAGGGGGATGCAAGAGTGTAGCACTGGTTGGAGGAGTGCGTAGAGGTGGAAAGGAGTGGGATAAGCATGGAGGTATTGATGCATGACAGGGGGGGGGGAGGGCAGTAGCATGGGTGAACGGAGTCTTGGGTAAGATGGAGAAGAAGAGAAGGAAGGAGGAAGAGGAATGGAGAAGGAAAGATTGTAAATAGAGGAGGAAGTAAATATAAGTAAATGCAAATATTGTAAATAGTAGATAAGTATTAGGTACTAGTTGCGGTGGCAGAGTTTGGTAATGCGAGGCAAAGCAAGAAAGTAGGGACATGCGTGCGAGGCGAAGCGAGGAAGGAAATACGATAAGAGCGAGCGGCGTTAGAGATAAGGTGTGAAAGGATGTTAGTTTTAAGGGTTAGTTTTAAGAAAATTCGGTACAAAAAATGCAAGTGTAAGCAAGTCAATTTTTTAAGGCCAGCAGGCTAAAAAATGAACGTTTATCTATCAATTACAGATACGTGTGCTTCAACAAATCTGTGACAGCTTCCAGGCATGCTGTAATTTTATCTGATCTTCTTCCAACTTCTGCAGCTGCCGGACATCACTTTTATGGAGTCTTTCATCACATTCAAACCTGACGATGAAAAATTTAAAACCCGAACTGTGGGGTTAGAAAGGAAGCCGAAACAGATTATTGCCAGTTTACATATACTAATAAGGCACCAGCTTCATCTAAAATAATGAATTTGATAGTTTGTTCTTGTAAAATGGGATGCAGTAAACATTGTGGATGCATAAAAGCTGGATTAAAATGATCCGTAATGTGCCTTAATTTTCAAGGTAAAGTTTGCCTTAATGAATAAATGCGATAAACTTCCAGACACAGTTGATGACTTTTGATTTTTCAGAAAATGAGTCACTGATCCATTTTCGGTAAAATATTGATATAATCTTTAATTATTCAAATTAAAAAAAAATAGTAAAGAATATTTATAGATAATTGTCTGCTTTACACATTTAGCCTAATGCATTTTTACCGAAAGACCATTCCATTTCGAGATATGTGTAAGAGAAAGAGCGTGCAGACTGCGAGCTCAAACTCACCCTCCCCCCCCCATTCCAAGGGCGGATTACTCGGAAACTATGACCCACAAAATAAAAAACATATAACGCTCGTTGTTTAGAATTCTATTCGCTATTTTTTCGTACTGACCTATTTTTGTCGTTCGATGTACCCTTTTCTAAATATTCGCCAAAAACCAATTTCCGGGGGGTTGTTTGTTAGGTTAAAGAGTGGTTCCATCCACCTGCCAGGGGTAAACTCTTTTGATACATAATTGTGATGTCATAAGGAACCACGTTAATAGATATGAAAACTTTGTGTATTTTTTTCTAGAGAAAAGTCTAATTTGACTGGATGTCCCCATGCAAGAACAAGACGTAGATTCCTTCTAGTGCGGCGGAGTTGGCCCCTAGCGACTAAAAATCCAATTTGGACATTTTGTATTTTAAAACATATATTAAAATATTAAATATATTAAAACTTCTCTATACTTTTGCAAACTCCCTTGATACGACATTCACGGAAATCTACCAATTCAATCCAATTTTCAAAACTTGAAGTCAACCTTCTGAATTTTTGAATTTTTACGCCAAACTTGCGTGCTGTGGCTCGAAAAATCTTTTCTTACTTTCATGGAAATCCTCTAATTAATTCAAATTTCCAAAAAAGTCGCTTTTTAAATTTTTGAATTTTGATCCCAAATTCGTATTCTGTGACGCGAAAACCCTCTGGTACTGACTTTCATTGAAAGCTACCAGTTCAATAAAATTGTTAAAATTGCAGTCAACTTTTTCAATTTTTGATATCGACCCAAAACTCGTATTTTTAAAATCGAAAAATTCCCTCGCTATGAATTTTATGAAAATCTACCAATTTATTAAAATGTTGTCAATTTTAAGTCCAATTATTGAATTTTGACCCCTAATTTGTATGATAAGCCCCAAAAACTCGCGTCGCACGTTCATGGAAAACTGAAAATTTAGTAAAATGTTTCAAAGTTGAATCAAAGCTGAGAATTTTTTTGGATTTTGACCTCAAATTCGTATTCCGCCATTCAAAAAAATTGTCGTACTAAATTCCATTTAAATCCACCAGATTAATAACAATTTCGAAATTTATGTCAACTGTCTAAATTTTTGAAGTTTGAGTGCATAATAGTATTCTGCAATCGATAAATTAATTAATGCTGAAGTAATTTAACATTGCATTGCTTGTGTAAGCGTAGTACAGTGCACACTGCACACATATAGCATCGTTCGGAACAGTAACCTATTTTCTTCGGGTTCGGTTCCGATTTCGTTTCGGGCTCGGAACATTCTGGATTGAAACCGTTCCGGTCCGGAACGAGATCATGGATCTCGTTTATTTTTCTGAACGTTAGTCAAGCTCAGATTTGGTGCTATGCGTAGCTTTGCATAACACAAATTTCGGCACGTCAACTGGAATACTATACTGGGCAAAAAATGCGGAAACTAGACAGGTCCAAACGAGTGTGAAGTTTGCTATACGAGCCAGAGTCGAATCGAAAGCGAGTTGTAGGCCTAAAAATGTATGAAGTACAGGAGGAAAAGCTCTCAGAAATTAGTTTAGTTTAATTCTTTTTATTACTATGGTACAGTTTCTTTACCAGTGATGAGTATAATTGTTCCCGTGTTATTTTTCTCGGTCTGCTGGTAATTAATAATATTAAAGTATCAATATATTTTTCAGTCCGTACAAAAATTATCTCTAGCTCCGCTGAGATCCAAACCCATGTCTTCAGAATGCCGTTCTTGTGCTCTTACCAACTAAGCTATGGAGAGAACGAGATTCATTTTTTACAAACCTCTACAAGAGAATATCGATAAAATGCATAATTTTTTATATAGGTAGGTGATTCCATCCATATGGTAAGATTTTAATTTCGATGTCTGTGATATTATTTTAATCTGACCCACCCTAATGTATATGGGTTATTCTCCACGCAGAGGGCACTATCGAAAATAGTAAATTCAAAAAAAATATTTTTTCAAACTAATTTCTTTTAGTATACTTTAGGTTCATTACCATTCAAACAAGAACTTATAAAATTATTCACGCTATACATTTATTTGAAAGGATTGTGGATCCTTTTGACGTCGCACCCATTTTCCATCTTTCTTGTTACTAGAATTATTCCTGAATAAGGCAAACGAATGCAATTCAATTTTCTTAAATAAGGAATAGTATATTAGGATATATACATTCTAGATTTCGAAAAAGAAAAACATTTTTTTTTAATTTATGGAATAAAAAAGATTTAAACTAATTTTTAAAAGATTGAAATGAATCAATTTTTGATTACAGTTTAGAGCCTAAAAATTAGGTAGGAATAAAATTGCTTTGCTTTGTAAATATAATAATATGATTCATCAAAATAATTAACAATTTAGTAACAAATAATAATTATTTGTTGAAAAACACCATTTTTTTGCCGTAACAACATATTTCGAAAGAAAATATATAATTTTTGTTCATTTTGTATTAAAATAAATTTCTAAACATTTTGGAGAACAAAGTTTTTTAAAGATCAAGCTTCCATTTGTGAACGAATTCTTCCCCATTTTTATTCTGTAAAAGCTATTCAATTACCTTAAAAAATGGATAAAAAGTTTATATCATTTTCATGATTCAATTGAATAGCTTTTTAAAAATGAAAAATAATATTTAAATATACTTATGGTGCGAAATCATTTTTGTCCACGTTATAAAAAAAGTATGTTTTGTCCCATGCAATTTGTATTATTGCTTTGCCAGCTGACGTCACATCATGAAATACCTAATTGGTTCCGCAATTAAATTTGTTGGTTTTTTGCATTTCTAACAGCTAAAATTGTATTATTTGTGTATTTATACTCTTTTATAACTAAAACAAAACTATTCATTGAAAAAGCTTTTTTTTCATTAATTTTCTGCAAATTTTTTTCGGAAGGGTTCAATTTCTTATCAGCCAGCCCTGACAAGCCAAAAGTAAGGTCACGTCGATGGACGTTACGTCGATGGAAAATGACAAAAAAAATGTTCTCAAAGTTTCAAAGTCAAATGAATTCAAAAACCCTTTGGCAAATAATTTTCCGTCGCTCTGATCTAAACTTGTATCTGTTATTTAGTTACGTTTGTTAAGAAATATGAAAGTTATTGTGAGTTACGTCGATTGATACTAATGAAAATACGCAAGGTTTTCTTGGACTTTTATTTAATTTATAAGATGAGTAGTGAGATATTTTTCACAACTCGTGTCCGGAAAATTCGATATTCGACGTCCGTAGAGCATGGCGAATGTAGCCAATTTCACGCGACTTTTTTTTCTTCACTTGTGTAGAAAATGCGATATTCTCAATGGCTGCCTGCAGAAAGTCCACAAGAGTGAAAGATATAGAGAATGATGTTATCTCTCTCAATATTTTCGATAGTCTCGATTTCGTGTCGTCTGCTCGGGTGTGCTTGAAGATCTACAGCCAACTTCAATTCTCTTTGAAAAATGGCATCGTCTTCGGATAATATGGGAGAAAAAACGAATCGACCTCGACTACCGTAACATTTTTGGGATTTCAGTTTTGGGGCACAACTCATTGGGGATCGACAGATTCACTATCAACAAGAAGTTAACAGCGCAAGACCGCATGAATCGGGCTTGCGCCGTCAACTTCATGTCCCTGGTAAATCTCCCGATTCCCAACTTTTTGTGCAATATACTATTTTCTTCAATCCAACTTCCAAGCAGGACATTAAAAATCTTTTCGGAGACACTCATATTTGCGTGCATATCTAGTGCATATTGCATTAAAATAAAAATAATTATGATAAAAATTGTACTTTTTGAGTCAAACTTTAAGAATCTTAAGCATAGACTGTTAAAAATAGTATTAAATTTAAAATACCAATTTATATTAAAATTAATATCTCAAGGATACGAAATCGCTATTTAGGTACGTGTTTATTAATTTTCATATACATTCATGATAATCGCTCAGATAATTCCATTTTACACAAAATCAAAATAAGATCAGCAATAATTTTCGATTCTTAATAATGGAACATGATACCTTCTTATAATTAATCAAAAATAAAATTGGATTTTAAATCGACAAGTTCAGTTACGTGAATAACTGATAGACCTAACCTACAATCAATTGTACTCACATTAAATTTCTACCATTCAGGACAAATTTTGGATAGAGTTCCACATGTACGTTGCACTTTAATCATAAAAAGCAATTAAATCGACGAATTCTAGATCTTTTGGCCAATCAAGTTCGACCAGTCCCCAACATGGGGCGCTCTGGCCAATCACATGCATCGTAGAGAATACATATATAAGAACAACATAACCTGAAACTTCAGTTTCAGGTCAGCCCTAAAGAAGTGAACTGCAATGTTCACGAAACGTCGGCAACATTCATAGTTTCGCACACGATTGAAACCCGAAAAAGCTTCAAAATTTTAATTTATCAGAATTCTAGATTATTACTTCAATTGCGAATATTTGATAAGACTTAAAGAAATAAAAGCACTTTGAGTTTTCAAGCACGCTGCTATACCGACCTGTATATTATATTTAATATAAAGTGTGCATCTATTCATATTTTAATGTATATTAAATTTCAACTCCCGTGTATGCAAATGACTTCATATACACGGAGAGCAGTAAACCAGAGCGGGTGCAGTTTTCACCGTAACCGTTGCTGCGCCGACCACAAGAAGTCTGCAGAAAAATCATGTTGTGGCTGGGCAGTGACGGTTACGGTTGATAACGGAAATATTACTGCTACACCGTGACAGTCACTGCGCGCCACCGTAAAAAAATTCTGCAGCGATTGTTGCGTCCGTCACAGTAACAGTTACTGCCAGATTCCCGAGCCGTCGCGGTTACCACCGCAATGGGATTGGACGGTCTGAAGTCTAACGATATCAGCTGATCGTCGCGTCGTCGCGCTTACTCGAATGTTTTTGTGTCGCTGTCACAAACGTCGAAATATATTATATTTTCGAGTCATTGTAAAACAAAACGGTGCGCGCAGTAATGCTTGCGGTGTAAGCCGTACCTATCACTGCGAGTGAAGTAACTATAGCTGCGCTGCGTATTACGGTCACGCGCCGGAACGGTTGAGGTTCGCCCGCAATGGTTCATGCGAGCGCAGCAACAGCTTCTGCCTCCCTCCCACTCGCAAGTTCTGCGCGACGGCAGCGGACTTGGCAGTAACGGTCGCGGTTAACTCCTCTCCGTGTACATTTGTATTAAATTTACTACAGATTTTTCTAACAGTGTACATTTTGAAGTAGTTCCCCAGTGGACACAAAATTTGACGACGTCTTTCGGACATCGTTACGAGATCTTTAAGACATCCTATTTCCATGTCCTTAAGATGTATTTACGATGTCAAAAAGACATCGTCAGATCGTACGACGTCTTTACGATATCGTAAAGACATCTTAACGACATGTACATAGGAGGTCGTACAGTTTTCGTAAAGATGTAGTAAAGACTTCGGCAAATTTTGTGCTCAGTGGGTCATTATTAATTGCCTACGTGATTCCAAAAATTTACGTCAGGCATGTGTGGACATCTGTTAAAGCGATTTTTCAGGGAGAAAATATTTTTTTACTCTGCCTTACAATATTATGCCTAATTTTTTACTATGAAACTTGTTACGAGGCACTAAAATAAAGATCTTTACCAAGTTTTACAATAATACAACAACCAGTAGTCATCTTCCCTCACAACCAGCCTCTATAGAAGAGCATTCTCGATACTCTTAGATGTAATTAGCAAATTAATGCAGAGAGCATTTAATTTAGCAACGTCGTAACGTCTCAGATATTGCCATTTGAATGGCAATGACTTGGAGAATGCTTCAGAGTATGATGAGATTGGGGATGAAATGGGCGGATGGTTTTATGACAGAGTCCCAGGGCGGCAGAGCACTTTGAGTATCGAGCTCAAGATAATATTTAAGTAGAGCAGAGGAGCAGCAGAGAAGCACAGATATGTACGATAGGTCGCAGAAGAGATTTTTCTACGTATGCGTCTAAACGGATGGATGCATTTTAGCTGAGTGCACATTTTACGTCATATCCGTCCGCGATAGAGCGAGAGAAAGGGCACAGAAGACTGATTGTGAGAGAGAAATAACCGCCTACGATGGCAAAAGGGGAGAGCGCTTTAGAACTGAGGGAAAGATAGAGAAGAGTCGTCCCAAGAATCTGATTATTGCAGCCTTGTTTCTGCCAAGGCTCTTGGAACCCTACTGACTTGGAATACTTCAAAACTTTATCGCGGGGATGAGAATTGTCCTGAACATGGAGTAGTCCATTATTAAATTTTTCCTTTCAAGAACGCTTGCTAACTCGGCCATCCATGTATCTTTGCCAAAATATTTCTTTTCTTTTCCTATGATACATACCTGCAAGGAACCCAAAGCAGAAGACAAATGTAACGAGGTTTGAGCTACTTTCAAACAATTGCATTCACAGAAACGTGGTCAGGAAATAGCAAATTTAAAAAAATTAGAAATGATACACCGAAACGATTCCTCTTAAAATTATTGCATTATTTTTCTTGCATTATTTTACTTTTTTGTTTTTAATCAATATTATAGCTAAGAGGCCACCCATCAAGTTCGTAAAGAAATTTTCCACAAATTTGTACCCCCTCCCCACATATAACGCATTCTATCGACTCATCATGTGGTTTTTTACCATTAGATAAAAATGCTCTGAACTCCCGTCCTCCCTAAAATGTGTTACGGAATTTTATGGTCGCTGCCAAGAGCAACGTCGCAATTAGTAACTCAAAATAGTTCTTGACATTTCCCATATATTTCCCCAATGCACGTAATCTACGAAACCCATGTGTTTCCTCAATTTTATTTTCGAAAGAAGGGTTGATCAAATATACCACCTACTTGTAAATCAAATGCTTTGAGTTCGGACAATTTGAAGTAATTGATAAAAGTAATGCAAAATAATCTATTGTTTTTTCAAATATATAAAACCATATAAGAGGAAGTAATAGAGCAAAAGGTATATATTTAATGTAGGTTAACAACATATTGGACAGGTATTTGCACCTGAAACCTGCCAATAAAAATGAAAACCGTTCAAAATTCAATAATTTCTTTAACTAAGACTTAAAACTTCACCAATTTAAAACTGGAAAGTTTTGAGCTATTCTTAATTTTCAGTGCTCGAAATTAAATTATATTTTTTATTCATGAGTTCACAATAGGGCGATTACAAATTTAATTTCAAGTATTGGAAATTACGTATAAAAAAATATATAATATTAATGGTGGTGAATGACATACTTCAGACCAAAAAGAATTCGTTGTTGGATCCTTTATTCCATCATTTGTAAAGGTGTCGACGTTTCGAAAACTAACGTTTTCCTTATCAGAACAATAAAATTTGTTAAGTAGCAAAGTTTAACCACATCTTAGATGTAAAAGGTTTCTGTTTCTCATCTTCCATCTCTCTATACAAATTTATGAGATAAATTTGGTTTTAATTAAATATTAGTTGAGTAAAACAGTGAGGTAAAAAATTATAATTGCTATATTTACCTTCTAACTCTTCTTTTTCAGTTAAACTATTATATAATTAATATTGCTTTTTAAAAAATTGATTTAAACGTTGTAAATTTAAAATTGTAAAGTTAATAATTTTGTTAAAATTTTTGAATATAAGTCAGAAGCATAACTGACGTTGTGCTCCATTTTTTCAAAGAGAAAAAGAGAAAGAGAGAAAGAGAAACCTTAACAGAGACAGAATTAGCAATGCCGTATCATCCATTTATATCATAAGGTACTATAGTTTCTAAATAATTCTAATAACTAAATTAAATGAAAGAATTAGAAAATTAACTATTATTAACAATCCCTAAAATATTTTGAAATTTTACATACTACTGTTGATAATTAATTAAATGTAAGTAAAAATTACAATAATATAAAGAATCTAATTAAAAAATCGATCAATTTGAAAAATATAGAAAATCAAATATTCACATTCTAAGTTATCTATTGTTGTAATTTTGAAATAGAAATTTTTTTAAATGAATTTGTTGTTGTAAATTAAAAGTTACATAAGATTACAATAACAAATTCATAAGTTTAGTTTGCCTCGGTACTTTGAATACTTCACCACGTACTTTTTGTTAGTGATATTTTCATTTAAAATCATTTTTCTTTTTTAATATAAATTAAAACAAAATTCCACAATTTTTCGTGACGGTGTTCTTTCAACAGCTTTTTAATCTTAGTATAAATAATAATTTTTGTATATCTTAGTCCGTTTTTCACTAATAAATGAAAAATTAGATTAAGTAATCTTTTTTAAAAGAGTGATATGTGTTGTGTGTATATGCGTATGTAAGTGTACATGTATAGATATTATGTTTATTTGCAGGTATTATATTTCTGATTTTTTCAATTAGCATAATAATATATTTATCATACCTTGTAGTTATCCTATAAATAATCCCTGATGAGGGAGTCTAAATTGACTCCGAAACATGTTGATTCCCTGGTAGTATAAAAAAGACGGATAAACGAAAAAGTGAGAGGTTTGTTTTGGTTGACTTTTTCTCCTTTTCTCCCTCTTTTTTCATTTGGTTATTTTTGTCTCTAATGAGCCGAAAAGTGAGGTAGTTTAGAAGTCTGTTTTTTAATTCTGAATCTTTTTTATGCTCATTTTGCATAACATTATTCATGATAAAATAGAATTCTGATCGGTCTTAATTTAGAAAAAAAAAACAATTAATCAGGTAAAATTTTTTGTTTTGTTTTAAATTTCAAAAATTAATTTTTTATTATTTTTATTTAAATTAGTTACCAATTACAAATTTTATTAATTTTTCAAATTAAAGAATCTAGAATCATATTATATATTGGACTGTAATTATTAAGATCTGAAATTATATTTAAGCATTTATTACTATTTTCCTTAATAAAAAACATTTCTGCTATCAGTCTTTTAAATTCATTAGGTTCATGATGTGAAACTGTAACATTTTCCCAATCAATTAAGTGTCCAGTTTCAACCTGGTGTTTTGCTATGACTTTATGGTTTTTTGGATTTTGTCTAAAATTATCATGATCTTCTTTAATTCTGGTAGCAAGTAATCTACTAGTTTGATCAGCATAACATTTGTCACAATTCAAAAATTGAATTTTATATACTACATCAGTAAGCTTCAAATTATCTAATAAGTTTTTTTCTCATTTTATAAATTTATCAACTTTTGAATCAATTCTGAAATTTGTTGTAATATTAAAATCATTTAAAATCCTTTTAATTTCAAAAGATAACTTTTCATGATAAGAAATTGATACTGTTGGTTTAAAATTTAAATTCCTAACTATATTTATATTAGTTTGGTTAGATAACACATCTGTAATTATTTCAATTTTATTATTAATATGTGTTTGAATAAATTCTGTTAGATAATTATTTAAATATAGAGTTTTTTTGATAAATTCAATATTTGAATTGTGGAATGATTCATGTGATAATTTAAGCGCTGTATCTATAAGATTTTTAACTATAGAAATTTTATGTTGTATTGGATGGTTAGAAAGAAAATTTAAATATCTGCCAGAATAAGTTTCCTTACGATACCAATCTGTGATGATATTACCTGAGTCAGTTTTTATGACTTTAACATTTAAAAAAGGAATAGAATTCTTACTTTAAATTTCATGTGTAAATTCAAGTCTTGGATGATAAGAATTAAATTGATTTATAACATAAAGTAGTTTATCTTTCGGTAATATAATAAAAGTATCAACAACGTATCTAAAATATGTGTGTAAAGAAAAATTTAAATTTTTTATGACATTTGATTTTAAATCTTGCATAACTAAATCAGCTAGGGTTGGAGAAATGCGAGAACCCATAGGTGTTCCAAATATTTGCCTGTAAAAATTGTTATTAAATTTAAATACTGTTTGTTCCATTAAAAATTTTATTCCTTTTTCAAATTTATCAAGAGGTAAATCTGTATAGTTTTTTATATTAATCCATTTACTTAAAATACTATTAATTACTAAATCAATTGGAACGTTAGTAAATAACGAAGAAACATCTAGCGAAGCCATGATATGATCAAGTGGAATTGTTTTATTAATTATTATATTTTTAAATTCAAAAGAATTTTTAACTTGAGATTTTGGTACTATTAAAGCTTTTTTAAGAATGTTATTAAAAATATTAGCCATTTTATAAGTCGGTGAGTTTATTAATGAAACAATGGACAATTAGGTTTATGAACTTTAGGTAACCCATAAATTTTAGGAATGTTAGTGTCATGAACTAAAATATCTTTGCGTAATATATCTTCACCTAAATATCCATTAATTCGCCAAGAATTTAACAATTTAAATGTTTTATTTTTCAATTCTTCTTCAGGGTTTTCATTTAATTTTTCATAGGTTGTAGTATAATTCAATAATTCATGCATTTTTTTAACATAAGATGCCTTTTTAAGCACTACTGTGTGATATTACTTTTATCTGCATGGGTTATTAGTAATTGTTTATTAGAATTGATAAATGTTTGTGTTTTATTAATATTTTGTGCTAAGACTCTATCAACATAAGTAATTTTATTATTCTGTAAAAAATTATGTGATGTATTAATTATTCTATGTCTTAACAAATCACGATCTTCAGTATTTTCAATTGAACCAATATTTGACTCTATATCTTCAACAATGTCCAAAATTATTTTACGTTTGTTTGTTAAAAAAGAAGAACTAAATTTTTTACCTAACCTTAAAATATCATTAAATTTGTCTGGAATGTCAACATTACTAAAATTTATAATCCAAGGATCTTTAGAATCAGAATTAATTGTATGTTTATTTATATTGATAGGTACCTGAACTTTACTTTTAATTTTTTAATTTTGTAGTTTTTTCTCTAGTCTTTGTTTATATTTTAAATTGCTTATTGTGCTATTTAATTGGTTTTCTCAAATGTTATTATATATATGATCAGGCAATGAGTTTCTTAAATTTATTTTAACGTTATTAAAATTTTTTTTTAAATATTCTAAATGGATATTCAAGTCTTTGATTTAATCATTAAGTAAACGACGTTCTAAAGAATCTAACATGAAATTAACATGGTTTTTTGCACTGTGACTAAAAAATTATAAATTTCTAACATTCTTAGTAGCATTAGTAATATTCTTTGGTAATAAATTATGAAAGCGACAATTAACAAGAAATGATTCTCTAGTTTTTAAATTATGAATTCTCTTGTATAAATTAAACTTTGCTACTCAACAAATTTTATTGTTCTCATGTGGAAAACGTTAGTTTTCGAAACGTCGACACCTTTACAAATGATGGAATAAAGGATCCAACAACGATTTCTTCTTGCTCTGAAGTATGTCATTAACCACCATTAATATTATATATTTTTATAAATTTATATCACTCAGACAAACAACATCGCTTAAACATCTTTTCTAATCTAACTGAAAATTATGTATTTAAAATATATGTGCTTTAAATTCAAATACTTCAAAGCTTCATAATATTAAATAAAGACCTGTGGAAGTTATGTGATTTTTCATTTTGATCGCTCAAAAGTAGATATATATATATATATATATATATATATATATACATATATATATATGGGTTTTGAAATGGAAAAGCTTGTACTTGCATTTACGAATACATATACGAGACTTTACCGATGTAGAATATACGTTGTACAGTGTACACTCTGTTTTCGGAAATGTTTCTTGAGACAGTTTTCTCCTGGCAGTGAATCTTAAACGATTCAATTAGAATCCTTAAACATAATAATTTAGAAAATTCTTGTATATGCACATTCAAGCATATTTAAGAATCACAGAGAATTTCATAAATAGGGTAAACAGAAGAAAACCTTAAGAATAAGTTTTTATAAAAAGAAGAATATTAATTTACGTGATTCCTATATTCGAACCAAGATGACTTCATGTGGACGGCCAGATTTCTTCAGTTTTTGAACAGCACCTATTAATCTCGTTACTCTTATACAGTTTCTTGTTATATTTATTTAAGTATGTTTTGTTCGAAGTCAAAGAAAGACAACATATTTCCAGTGAACGACACCTACATAGAGTTTAAATTTAAAAGAATTTAGAGAGACATTCCTTACAAATTTTATATAAATCTAATTACCTAAGACGATAAAGAACTTTATTTTATATTCTTATAAGAATTTATAAGAATTTCAAAAATTGAAAGAAGAACATTTTTGTTTAGAAATTTGATTAAAAACTAGATAAAAATATAAAAACAAATAATTAAAAATAAAATTAAAATTAAATTTAAAAAACACTTGAAAAAATGTTTAAAAATGTTTCAAAAGAATTTTAAAAATTTAGAAGGAATATTTACAAATTTTATATAAATCTAATTACTTTAGACAATAAAGAACTTAATTTGGTATATTAGAGTCCAACAAGTTGCTCCTAGATGTCCTACGAATATATTTTATGGTATAAAAACTTATGGTGGTGTAAAGTTGTATAGGACATATCGTGAACTTGACTCTACCTGTAACACGAACACTTCAAATCTTAATTCAAATAACGATGGTGCACTTGCAAATGTTTATCCTGTGTCGCTTCACAGGCAGAAGCGAAGAAGAAAGAATCTGAGAAGCGACACAGGATAAACATGTGTAAGTGCACCATCGTTATTTTAATTAAGTTTTGAAGTGTTCGTGTTACATGTAGAGTCAAATTCACGATATGCCCTATACAACTTTATACCACTATAAGTTTTTATACCATAAAATATACTCATACGACCTCTAGGAGCAACTTATAGGACTCTAATATTTATAAGGGCCGCAGAACCGTGGCCGAAACGTCTATATATATGTATCTTGACTGAGGGTTCTCCCAGCAATAAAGAAACAGACCAGTAACCAAAACTAATTACATCATTACTATTACTCCACCCTGGTCGACACTCGAAACAACTTTTATCTCATAATATATTATATATTCATTATTTATTTACAGATATATATTTATTTATTGTATATATAATTATATAATATTTATAATTATAAGGAGAATTTGTATTCTTATAAAAATATAAAATTAAGTTCTTTATTGTCCAAAGTAATTAGATTTATATAAAATTTGTAAGGAATGTCTCTCTAAATTCTTCCAAATTTGAAATCTATGTAGGTGTCTTTCACGGGAAATATGTTGTCGTTCTTTGACTTCGAATAAAATATATTTGAATAAATATAACAAAAATTTGTATAAGAGTAACGAGATTAATAGGTTCCGTTCAAAAACTTAAGAAATCTGACCTTCCACATAAAGTCATCTTGGTTCAAATATATGTGTAAAACACTTATATTTGTGTTTTTGCAAGAAAAGAAGAAGTTTTCGTCGAAAAAGAACACCTTCGACATTTTATGGTAATGTTAAGTCGATGATTTTCACAATTTTACCAAGTTTATTCTGGGTTTCAGTGATGGATTTTTGAGTTTCAAATATTTGAAACTAATTAAATAGCTACTGAATATTAAATATTTGAAGAAAAAAATTGATTAGGAACTAAATAACTATTCATATACTAATCATATGAACGTGGATATCATTAAGAATAATAGTGAGTATAACTCTCTAAAAATTTCCTCCTGTGTTGGGTGTCGTTCACTAACAGATGCATGTTATTTTATGAACATATTTAAAATTTTGTAATACGCCTGAATAAATTTCTGCCAATAACACAATTATTAAGATCTATACAAATACTCACTGAAATTATAATATTTTTTATACATAATATACTGAAGATACAAAAGAATTTTCTAAATACTAATTGCAGATGATATTAGTAATGTTAGTTTCTGTATTCTACAGAACCAAAAATAATAATAAAAGGTAACATTCTATTATGATTTCAGTAAGGCCTATTTAAAACAACGCAATATGTATGCCCGTATAATCTTTATACTTTCTAGAATAAAACTCTCTAGGTAAAGAATGTTTTCTCATCACAGTTCAGTGATAAAATAATCATGGATAAAATACATGTAAGTGCAGTCAAACTCACCCTCTTTATCGATAATTTACCGACTGACTTGTATTCTGGTTCCCGTTTAAGTGATATCAGCGCCATCTATGTGGATTTTATATGAAACTTGATGTAAACTATTGATCCAAAAAATGTTTCTGTCAAATTCCAAACCATTCGCAATAAGATTGAAATGTTGAATGCGATTCAGATTTTTTTAAATTTAGACTTTTCATCAAAGAAGTATTGAATAGAAGTCTATAATGGAAAAATTGTAAAGCAATCGTAGCAATAATGAGCTAATAAAATTAACTTTGAAAGCATGACTTAAAACACGAATCGAACAACTTTATGCGTGAATAAATCTAATTTACCGTTCATTGTGATAAATTTTAGCGTTTCAATATGTCTATGAGGATCAGAATAATAAGCTTCTCTTTTAATTTCAGTACATTTTGTTTGAACAAGTCACAAAGGAAGCTCGTTGATTATTTATTACAAATTTGCTTTTAAAAACTTACAAGATTTATAATTCCTCTTTCATCATATATTGAATTTCGCAACTTTTACTATTTAGACTACAGTCACTACAATAATATTTTCATTATATTTAAGCCTGCTTTTTTCATTTAAATCGTTAATCATTTTAAAGTATAGGAAGTGTCACAGAACTTATGATACTAACAATTTCAAGGGCAGATGCTACGCCAAAAATATAAATCAAATTGTACTTTAAAAAATTCTGTTAGACGTATTTATAAAAATTCTCTTTCCTTCAAAATGCGTTACTAATCTTATAGAAGAAGTTTTCAATGCATACTGCATGAAGGATCCATGCGAGTTTTTGTAGAATCAAGCATTAAAATCACTGCCATGAATTTTTGGGACACACTGTATAATATGTATATTAAGGGGAGACACCGCTGAAATTTCAACCTATTTAAATTGAAAAGACTCAAGGGTAGTAATTTTTTTATAGTACTATTTTTACCCCAGAATTACGTTATGCAGACATAAAAATTATAGAAAAATTTTTCAGTGACTTAGAATTTATATTTTTTCAATTATTCTACATATCGAAAAATCAATGCAGAAGTTTCTTTGAAGTTGTGAAAAAACCAAAAAAAAAATTTCTGATTGAAAATAAAATAAATTGTAGGAGAAGATCGACTTTGAAGGCTAAATTTAAATAAATGAAGCATTTAAACCTAATAAACAGTTGTCCGGGGTCAAAAAATGTTAAAAAAGGTTTTCCTTATTTTTGTGGTTTTTTTTTTAAGTTAGGATTTTCAAAATATTTTCGACATTTACTTCAAAATAATTTTAAAAATTCACAGAAAAGACGCTGTTTATAAATAATAAGAATTGTTGAAAGAAAACGTTTATGAAGTTAGATGTTGTAAACAAAAAATTTGTGTAGAATTCAACTGTTGTACGGTGTATCACACATATAAAGTACGTATAACATATAACTCATATTGCATTCATAAATACATACAATATTTATTGAAAATCTTTAAAACATTCCCGCACCATACATTACGCCCTCACTTTAAACCAACACCTCCTCTCTTCTTCTCTGCACTAAAGCCATAATGCGGCGAGAATTTTTTAATCTTTCAGTGGCTTTTTCGACCCCTCTTGCCAATTGCTTAGTGACGCGTTTTTGTGCAATTGCTATTGTCTCTTGGCCTATAGACAGTACCGCTTCCTTCATAATTCCGGCCACAGTCCTTTTGCTTCCAAGATTATACTCACAGATCGCTAAAGATGCTGCGGCCTCCAACCGTGTTTGAAACAAAGAGCTCTTTTAGGCACTTACTCTAAATAACATTGGCTCTCGTTACGGGCACACCGAATCAACAGTGAATCTTCTGTCAACCTTATATATAACGGAAATATCTTTTCGAAGCAAATTTTATTTAGAGGCGTGTGCACATTTTCTGCATGCACTTCTGGTGATTCATTATTTGCCATTGCTGCTCGGTGGAAACACCAAGAAGATAGACCTTCAGGACATTTGGAGTGTTGACGTTCTTCATCAGTGGATACAGCGTGATAAATTGATGCGCATATTGCAACTTTCATTGCCTATTGAAAAAATGTTATAATTATATTAAATGTATACATATACATATACATTCGTAATATAGTTCCAGCAGTTTGGAATTTTTTAGCAAAAGTATTCATCTATCACTTCTTTGGGAAACAATCACATTTTTCTGATATTTTTTACATACACTGAAAAAAAAAAGTTTTTGAATCAAAAAAAATTTCTTTGATTCAAAAAAATGGTCGTACTGAATACGTCCAATCATGTATTTCTTCAATTCAAAGAAATCGTTTAATTGTATGAAAAATAAGAAATTATTGAAGCAAATAAATAATTGCTTCAGCCTCTGAAATATTATTTGAGCGAATGGACGATGTCTTTAACTGAATGAAATTAGATATTTGGATTTAAAAATCAGTCAGTTGATATGATCGAATACAATTTCAATTCTAAGAAATATTTCCTTAATTGAAAGTATTGTCGATCGGATAAAATAAACGTTTTTTTAATTGACAGATTTGATTTTTTGTTTCAATGAAGCGTACTGTAATTCAAAAATACGACCTATTGATCGGATGGAAATATTTCTTTAAATCAAAGAAATATGAATCAAAGACAAAAATATTAATTTTAAACTAAATAAATGACTCATTGTTCCAAATGAATGTGCCATGAATGGGAATGAATATTTCTTTGAGATGAGAATATGTGAATTGATGGAAAGAAACATATTTTAAAGTCAAGCAAATATTTTATAGGCTCACAAAACTATTTTTTCGCATCAAATTTTTGAGTATTTGAAGCAAAATAATATCCCACTGATTCAAACAAATATTTCTTTGGCCTAAACCATGCGCGAGTGCAATAAAGTAGTTCGTACTTCAACTGTAGTACATATTTTCCTAAATAAACAAATGGATTCTTTCAGCCTAAATTATAATTAACATTGTTAATTATTATACATATTTAATTTAAACAACGCATCACGAATATATTTTACAATCTTGATGAACCTGAAACAGAAAAATTCGATGAAAAATCCACCTCCAGCAGGAATCGAACTTGGGTCCGTCGAGTGTCAAATCCACAACGATGACCACTACGCTGTCGCAACATGGAAATTATAAGGCGGAAAGCCGTATTTAGCTCTCGCCATAAATGCCAAAGAAATATTTCTTCAAATCAAAAACATGGATATTGAATTTAACAACAGATTTCTTTGATCTAAAGAAGTATTCAATTGAAACAAATTATGCCAAATTATTGAATGTTTGATTTGAAAAAATAATTACTTCGTTGGAAAAAATGTTTATTTGTTATGAATAATTTAATTCTAGTAAGCAAATAAAACATTTCCTTCAAATCAAGAAATAAATATGTATGCAAACACAATACCTTGTTCATCTAAATAAATGCTTCATTGGTATAAATGCATGAACTCTTTGTAACAAATAAATATATTTTTAATTTAATTAATATTATTTTGAATTAAATCATTATTGCTTTGATTTGAATAAACTTAAGGACTTGATTCAAATATGCACAATTAATTGATTCAAATGCGTCCGAATCAATTCAAAGAATCGAACTCATTGAATCAAATAAATATTTCTTTGCGATGATTATGTCGACTTCTGGCATGGAATAAATATTTTGTTCAGTTTAGTGAATATACCTTTATATTAAAAGAATATTTTTTTAATTTAAATAATACTTGCATTGTGTTGATTACAATAATTGTTAGAATGCAATAAACATTTATTTAATTGAATGAATATTCATTTATCTTGAATAAGTATTTCTTCAATTTAAGTCATTATTTCGTTGCAACAATTATATCAACTTATAGTGTTAAATAATTTTTTTTTTCAATTGAACGAATATCGATTTATCGTGAAAGAATATTTTTTAAATTTAGATAACTGTTTTATTATTATTGTTTTGACAGTTCTTAGCATGAAATAAATATTTCTTCAATTGAATGAAAATTCATTTATCTTGAGTGAATATTTTCTTGACTAAAAAAAATGAACTAATTGCTCCAATGATGTATGAATTATTCGATTCTAAAACATATTTATCCATTTCAAGGAATCGATTTCATTGGACTAAAGAAGGAGTTCTTTAGGCGCCTAAAACGTATTCAATAAACCTAGATTCCTACCTTCTAGGAAATCATTTCTTTGTCTTGATATTTTTCGTATTTAATGCGAAGAAATATTTACTCATATTAAAGAAATTTCACACAAAGAAATCATTTCCTTGAATTAATGCGTGAATCTTTTGCATCTAAACAATATTAACTTAACTGAAGTAAACAATTCCTTGGTCGAAAGAAAAAAAACCAAAGAAACGCATTTCCTTGAATCAAGTAAATTTTTTTTTCAGTGTATGTTTTCTACTTTTACACGTGGTTTTTCGAACTATATTCTTTTTATATATACCTGAATATCGTCTTTTTTCTTGTATAAAGCCTTTTTATAATACTCGTCGAGCTTCAGGATAGTAATTTCTTTCAATTGACCATAGACTCTTCCACTAAGAGTAACTTTGCGAGCTCTTTCCTCTTTCACGATATTTGAGAGTCCATTATATACCCTCAACATAAAAATAAATCACAATGACAATTAAATATCTATTTATAAAAAATTATATAAAAATGGAACGCGAAATATATTTCATTCACCTCTTTCCTACATGATTTATACATTCATCCTTCATCAATTCATATTGTGATCCATATACATTCAGACTGACTAGGTGATTGAAAGTTTCCGCATCTCTGTCTGAAAGCAATGTATTGAATCGAAAACCGTATTGTACTGAACGTATCCAAATTCCTTCCGCTATTGAAGTTTCCATTGCTCCTGAAGAAGCAAAGTGATCTTTTTTTTGCAGCGCGCACCGTGTTCTTGTTGCCATGCAGCATGCTCTGGTGAGTCTTCACCTAATTTAGCTGCTGCTATAGAGCATGCAAGACAAAATTTTATCATGAAGTAAAAATCCATCACGAATCCAGTTTCGACTTCAATGATACAAGCAACTCCATGATTTCATCTGTAACCGCGAGTATGCCAAGTCCCATCGTAACTGACTGCAATATTTAGAATTTCTTCTTTTTCTGCTTTTTTTCTTTCTCTTCTCCGTTTTCTCCTCTTTCTTATTCTTTCTTTACTACTTCGGCGTCGTATTCTTTTGTGGTTCTTTTACCTACTAGATTACTATTTTGCATGCAATATTTCTTTACAAGGGACCGGCATTCCTTTAACATTATTTGCGTACACGTATCAATACAAATAACAAATGATTTCCCATAGTCGTCGAAAGTGGATTGTGCAAACCCGAGTAAAAATCACAAGTATGGGAGTGATCAATCATTGACTTTCCAAAGTATATAAAATGTATGGTAAATGACACGATCCCATACTTCAAGTATATTGAAATAGTATAGATAAAGTATATATAAAGTAAAGCTGAAGTATGGCTAATGTATAGCTAAAGTATAGCTGAAGTATAGCTGAAGTATGGGATATACTTAATCTATACTTAAGTATAGCTGAAGTATGGGATATACTTAATCTATAC
>CAKNYM010045057.1:13966-34526 GCA_932195095.1 Andricus curvator | reverse complement strand
CTCCCATACGATTTCACAGATGTTTTCCTAGATCAATCCCATACCAAAATTTTTTTACCCGGGAAGGGTTGGATATTGATAAACATGGAAAACCGTTCAATTCCAGTGTACCCCTTTGCCATGTACATTAATGCAGCAGCTATACGCTTTATATCAAAAGGTGGTCGAGTAGTTCCTTCAGACGTTACACGCTCAGATGTGTGTGTTTCTTTTGAGTAATAAACTATTCATCTGTGAAAAATAAAGAATGACATATTGAAAATTATTATTGTTGATATTTACTTCTTCAGCGAGTGTATCAAGCTTTTTATCAATGCTAACGGTCTTTTTAGGTAACCTCTGTGACGGATTTTCGACTCCAGCAACATTGTTTTCAAGAATATTATTAGCATTTTTTGACTTCGATACTATGTACATATAAATTTTGCGTCTGTGCTTGTGGAAAAAGATTATTGTTGTGAAAATAAATGAAAGTTGTGAAGCTATTTGACAAATTGTACATTGCTAAGACGGCAATTAGTATTATACTGATGCTTGAAATACATAATTTCTTCAAAAGATGCAACATACACTAATTGATCTTGCTCGGCGTTACTTGAAGAGAGTACCCCACACAGATATTGGTTCGAAATGCCTATATAGTGTGTATTTATTATTAACTGAATTGTAAATACAACACCCAAAAGAGGTTTTCTTTGGTTATAAACAAATATATGGATAAACTCGTAGAATTTACTCACAACTGTTTATTAGGTTGAAATGATTGAAATTTAGACTTCAAACTCGATCTTCTTCTACAACTTATTTTATTTCTTATTGGTAATTATTTTGTAGGTTTTTTTTCACGATTTCAAACAAACTCTCGCATTGATTTGTCGATATCTAGAACGTTGGAAAATTAAAAATTCGAAATGATTGAAAAATTTTTTTACACTTTTTCTGACTGCATGGCATAATTTTAGAATGAAAATAATGCTATACAAAATTACAACCCTTGAGACTTTTTAAGTTATATGGGTTGAAATATCAGCAGTGCCTCCCCTAAATAATTGAAGGCATGAGATCTACAACTGGATGAGGAACAACTTTTCGAAATTCTGTTTTTAACCATTTCAAGTAATTTAGGATATTATTTATCGATATACATGAGCAATATATAAAAATCATTGCTCATTACACTCGAAAAAAATCATTTTAAAATTATGAGAATGACAACGTGATAAGGACCATTCGGGTTTTGCGCTCTTAAATACAAAAAATTACTAAAAAATATTTTTACTTATCCGAAACAATTCGAATAAGGGCAATGTGCTTCTGTGATAATATATTCTTTAACATATATAACTGGCACGAAAAAGTTCCAACTATGTTTTCGTGATTTTGTAAAAAAATATGAGCAGTTTTAAATTTTATGATACGGAAAACTTGATAAGGACGATTATGTCTTTCTCCCCTCCCACTTAGAAAAAAAAATCCCTTAAAATTTTCACATCTTCATTGTACAGTTTTTGGGAAACACATGATTCTATAATTTTATCAACATTTTATATTTGTAAACCTATCGTAGATAGCTTTTTTTGTTCATCCTGTAAAATTTAATTTATAGTCCTTATCCAGGTGTCATTATCATTATGTCTTTAATTAATTTCAATAAACTTCTCGAGATAACTTTATTTACATATATAAAACTCACAATAAAGTGCAAGGTAAAATTTAGTATAATGATATAATAATTAATATTTTAATGAAAATATAAGCTACAATGTAAAAAATTGTTGAAAAATTCGACATTATTCATGATAAAAAACGACATGAAAATACCAGTGATTCACGTAGTAATTTTACGAAAATAGTGTAATAGTATATTACACCTAATAATATATATATATATATATATATATATATATATATATTTATGTATATTTTTATATATATATATATATATACGCTTAATGGTATACTACACTCGTGTGATTGCTGCCCTTGCTTCGCTTGAGCAGCAAACCTCACACTCGTCAGAAATCGCCGCCTTTCGCCCCTACCTGATGTGTACGATATTTTTCATAACAACTCTAATGAAAATTCGATTGAGGTACCTGTAAAGCGGGTTGAAACTGAGAGGTCCAACCGAGGGTAAAAATATTTCAAGTTTCAACCCTAGGGTTGGAGCTCTCAGTTTCAACCCGCTTTACCGGTACCGAAAATCGAATTTTCAATAGAGGCGCTATACAAAAATTATAGCTTTAACGTGATAAATGTAATTTCCTTCCTGCTTTTTTACACTTTTTTTTAAAAGTGACAGCTTTTCACGTGGTAAAATTTCACTTCTGAACGAGAACACTATGGATGAAATTTACCAAGTCAATCACTGCGTATTTTTATGTCCACTAATCTGCCTGGTAATATTCAACTTTTACGGTAAAATTGATTCCAAAATTGTGAAAATCCAACGATAATCGCTGGAAGCTCAGAATAAACTTGCACATCTAATACTAGAATCATAGTAAAACGTTTAGAAAACGACATGTAATTTCCGACAACTTTTTTGCCGAGTATTAAAAAATCACTTGAAGCGTCACACGTATGCAAAATTCGTAGGTCACGTTGAGTACCTTCGCGAGCTTGGAGAAGTACGTGCACCTCTATACATGTTGCGTACATAGAAATCTCTTATCTCGCCAGGAAACTCGTAATTGGATCTTCACAATCAAATAGTCACTCAAAATAATTGGGGCATCAAAACCACGCTTTCCGTCTTTCAACACTGTCGTTGATGAAAAAAAACTACTCCTGTAATTAAACTTTTGAAAAATCCAATATAGAAAATTATAAGCATATAACTTTCCGAAAATATGTTTTATACTTATTCCTTAAAACCTGCGTATAAACTAATTTACATGATGTCGTACGAATTTAACGTTTTTGTGAGACAATAAGTTATTATAATTTCTGAAGTCATTTCGTCATAGCGCGTCGATCACCATATTTTATTTTCCATTTTCTCATGGAATTAGAAAACAATTATTCAAAATAGTTAATTTACGTAAAACGGTTATAGAATAATGAATTTAGTATTCAGTTTGTTTCATGAGCAACGAAAAACCAGAATGATATATATGATGTTAGGTTTCTCAAGTGCGTTTTAACCTATTAGAAAATGATGCGTGGTTTCTAAAATGGGCCTTTATTTTATATAGAAACTAAAATCTAACAAAACTTTTATAATCATTATTAAATGCTAATTGTTATGCGAAAATTGCTCGACCGACGGTTTTCTACCCAGTGCTGACCAAACAATGGCGCGTATACCGAAATTATTTATATTAATTTATTTATGGAATTTCAAACATTTTGTGTCATCGGTTGTTCTAGTTAATATCATTAGCAATAATTTTCATAAGCATGCATATGATTAAATAGCCGCCTATTTTTGTGTGAATACTTAGTAAAGTGAAGATATTTTTTTAGCATAATCTCAAAAACCGTTTCTTCTATTTTTATAATTTCGCAATGGATTCAGTTGTTTCATTTAGTGTGTTCGCATAAGTTTTATTTATCCCTAAAATTAAAAACGATGCGAGGTGCGCATGTGCCAATATGTTATGCACACAGTGTAACTTCACGCATTATTTAGAGGCGCTAAAAATGAAACCTTGGAAGTGGGTATTTGAAAACAGTTATTTATGTAGCAAGTGCGAAAGAAGCGTTTCGCTTCAGATGCTGTAATTAAATATTTATTAAACATTAAATCAATTTATACATATTGCACAATGAATAGGTAAGTTTTTTTTAAAGCTTCGAACAAGAAGAAATACCTTCATATTTTTCTTGATATATGTAAGTTTTCCAGCTCTTTCAATCAGGAGACGATTGGTTACTTTATTGTGAACGCCAGCATACGTACTATTAGTACGTTCACAAGCGTGCAGAATTAGGTGGTCAGCTTAGGATTTTTAGTGCCATAGATCTCAAAGATTTACCGACGCAACAAGCCTTCCACCACAGGTGAGGCGTGATTGTCGTCGCCGTTACTTTTAGATGCATTTTATTTCAGACAACTTCCTGTAATCTAAACATATTGCACTCTGTCAGCACGTCTTCAACCGAGATGCCTTCAGTGTCCCAATGTGTGGCCATTGTGGCCAAGAATTTGTGAGCTTCAACTAGCTCTTCGTCAGTGAGGTATTTTCCTACCTTTTCTTTGCTGGATCTAACAAATTGGCAGCAAAGGTATCGACTTGATACAGATGACATACCTATCGTCAAAGATTTCGATTATAGTAGCTTCATTAGCTCGAGGTAAGATTGGTTTTGACAACGAATCAAGGAAATGACTTTTTATTTCTGCAAATGCTGTGCACGCTGAACTCTTCCGAGACTCGTCACTCTTTATTTTGTGAAGCCAAGACACCAGTGGTTTTAGGAACTTAATTATTTCGTCAAGATTATTCCAGAAGTTACAATCCAGTAGAACCTCTTTTGTTCCTGCGCTCATAATTTTTTCCGCTCTAGGATCTACGCACAACTCTCGAAGGGGAACTCTGTTGTATAGAACACTCCTCCTGCAAATAAATATGGTCCCAACTCTTGTCTTTCCTAGCGTGTGCAATGCTGATTGCTTACAACAGCATCCTGAAAATATGAAATGCACGTATCTTTATTAAATTATGAAATTTATTCGATTTACAATCGAGTACTTGTAGTAAAAAAAAATTAAACTACCTGCTTCTTTCTGTGCATCTCTTTCCGATCGTTGCTTTTCGATGAAAACTGCTCGAAGGATTTGACTTCCTCTTACCTCATTCACCACAGAAACGCAGGAATTTCTTACTTCAACGATGCAGGTTGTTTCCGAGTAGATGTCTCCGAAGAAAAGATAAATACCGTGCAAAAAACAGCCATAAGCAGTAATATGCGGATATTTTTCTTGAACTATTTTACATGCCAACTTCATTGCCGAAGCCTTATCAGTCACAATACCGATAATGGTTCTGGTGTGGTCATCACAACGTTTACGATGGCTGCCCGATAAATATTTAACCAAATATCCATCTGCAAACCCAAACAGGGTGCACCTGTAATTCTTTGAACACGCCTTTTTTTACCTTTAGAAATTCAGCGTCTAGTAGCCGGTGAGAGAGAATGTATCGTGAAGGAATTTTAAATGTCGGTCTCAGTTTGGAAAAAAGCTATCCAGTGTTTATTTTTCACAAACAAAAGAGGAGAACTGAAAAAACAGATTGCTCTTGCTAAAAAAGTCTGCAGTTCCAACTGAAAAAAACAAAAAGAATTTTTTAATTTATATTTTATTACAATGAAGAATTGAAATATAAAATAAACTTCATATCAAGCATTAGTTTCTATATACTTTGAAGTTTTATACAGATCTAAATAATTTCCTTTAAAATATTTATTTATACATACTTGATAAATATAAATAACCTTACATGCAGTGCCTCTGGAATTTCCCAGCAGATGTATTTGTCTATTAAATCCTTAACTTTTGGTTTGGATCCAAGATTACTAGGATTAGGATTTTCAGCGTTTAGAATCAACGGATCTGGAATCTTGTCATTGGCTTCGAGCTCATTATCAATATTATCATCACCTATAATATCTATGTTTTCTTCATTATCCGGATCATCCAGATCAGCTAGATCAGGATTAGGAGTACAAGTTTCTGTAGTCATTTCTTGTTTATCTACTGCCGGCACTTTTTGCATGAATCCTTTATATGAAGAATCATTCTCGTGGTATTTCTTCGATTCGTCGACGTGCAAAAATTGCATTTAACTTTTACAACACGTCCTTTATTAACGTGATGTGTAAAGAGTACACACAGCGCTTATGTCGAACAATTTTTTAAATCTTACCCGGTAACCCAGTAGTCCAGTACTCGGTAATCGACTAATCGCGCCTGTACTTGTATTTCTTCGTATTTGCTCGTATTATCAAGCTTTCAAGTTTCAATACGATTATTCGATTGATCAACGCACTAAATGACCTTTCCTCAATCTGACACGAGTGCACAAGCGCATACGTGTTTGTGAAACTTTCAAACGTTTCAGAACTTTGGTGCCATGAAACGTTTCATTGTTCCATGAAACTTTCAATGTTTCAATGGAACGTTTCATGGACTCAAAACCCAAAGTATTCAGTCTTTTTTCACACTTCTCCTACTTTTTTCACAGTTGGTCTGCTGCCCTCAAATTGGATAATTTTTGTGCCTGTATATAACCACAAAACATTGACTTTTTTGCGGAGGCCCTACCGGTACAAAATGACTAGAAAATCTCTAAAGAATCTCAGGTTCAGTCACTTTTCTGACATTTCTATCTACAGCTATACTCAGGAAGTAGTTTTTAAAGAACCAGGTGTTGTTTTATGATGCCTAAAAACCATAATTCACCCGAATACTTGCCTGCAGAGAGGTCCTTTGTTCGTAAACGGCAAATATGACAAATGAAAAAAAAATATATATATATTTTATGATTAGCGAGTTCAAAATTGGATATTTGAAATATACGAGTTCTTACGATTCCAGACATATGGAATTTATTTTAAAATCTTTAAAATTTCAATAAGTTTAATATATGGAACAATTTATTTTCGAATTAATTGCTTCTAAAATTTTCAACTTTTTTAGACAAATCATATATGCCTAGAATCGAAAAAATGTGTAAATTCCAAATATCCTATTTTCAAATCGCTAATTGCAAAATAATTTTTTTTTAGTTTTGTGATTCAGACGTGCTTACAGACAAAGAGCCCCCGCTTAAGGTGATCGGTCACGTTGGGACAATTTATGGCTGTATTTTAGTGTTTTATTTCTAAATATCTAGCCAAGGACCCAGGTAGATGGAGTTCCTGTAGCAAATTTTAATGGCTAAGCTGCCGAGCTTCACACCAGTTGCGGTCTGTGGTCAAAATCCACAGGGGGCATTTTTCGAGTTGCGAGCTCGGATCAGTGCCAGGGACCTTTCCCCTCCGAGCCCTCTCCCCTCTCCACTTGAGGCTTCCTTCATTCCCTTCGTCCCCTTTTTTCCTCGAAATTTCCCTTCACACTTTTTTCGGGCTGAGGAATCTACAACCCCCCAAATAGAATTGTTAAACACTGAACGAATAGCTAAATGAATGCCAATTTCAAAGTCTACGTAAATTATTTCTGGATTGAAGGCAGGAAAATTAAATTTTTTACATTCTGAAGCTAAATGAGCAAATGCAGTAGCATAGGAATCTTTTTTTTTGTCGAGAAGTAAGAAGGTAGCCAAAACCATATATGAATTGTTATGCAGCCCGAGAATCGAAAAAATTTGACCAAATTGTTCAGGACAGCTATAAAAAGTTCCATTGACAAAAATAATTGCAAGGTCGCACAAAAAATTAAAATTAAAAATTATAGAAAACATAACCATTTTTCCTATTCTATCATTTACAAGCAAAAAGTTTTCTTTTTCAACCGTCTAGATTTTAATACTCTCTACGGCATCATGCACGTCTGACACATTTTTCCGCAATCTTGGTACTAATGATTTTGGAGCTTGGCTCATGTTATTGCGAATGCAAGTAATATCATCAGTGGTGAAATCTTGAACATAATTAGTTTTTAATTCTTCATGTAGAAGTTTTAATGGTCTTTCCGAAAGATTATTTACTGTTTTTCTTTTTACTGAATTGCTAATTTTTTGTCGAATACAAACTTTATCGCTGTCCGCTTCATGGTTATGTTCAGTTAGGCTGTCAATCATATCTTCCTTCGCGTTGACTTTAATAAGAGCTTTAAAAGTTTGTTTACTACAAGGCCATCGTTCAGTGTTATCTTTATTCAGTTTATAAAGCTGGAATTTGTGCACTGCCAATTATCGTGATTTTCTATCCGTACGTACCCATTTCGTACCTATTGAGAAAATCCCGCCCCGTCTTTACTGCCCTGAGTTTGTCGCACGGGTGGCGGAAGAGAGCTCGGAACGCAACTTCTCCTACCTAAAGTGACCGCGGTTTGCAAATGAAAGGTTTTCTGACCATAGACTGCAACTCGAGTGCATCCCAGCGGAGCGAAAGGAGAAGATCTTTTTTTCAGAAAAAAATTAATTAAAATAATTTTTAATTCATAGCTGCATCTAGTCTGAAAAAGACGTTAAACATTTCTGTTATTCTCTAACGATAATACAGATTCCTTGAAAAGATTAGAGATGGTATCAGAAAATATAAGAATATTTCTAGATGAAAAATAGAGGCATAATTTTAGAGGAAAATGCATGGATTTTGGAAGAATACAGATTTAAATACAGAGTGTTTATTTATCTTGAGGCATCGGAATATTTAAAAAAATACGCATTTAACGAAAAAAATATCCGTGATAAAAACTTTTTATTGTTGAAGGGGAACAGCGAGTTCGTAAAAATGTATCCCATACCCACCCCCTGGGGGCGGGATAGGGGTAACTTTAAAATTACAAAAGGGAACCTATATTTTTGATTGCAGATTTAGATTCTCCATTAAAAAATACGTAAGTTTTATTTGAAAGAAATGTTTCGATTCCCGCCAGATGGCGATGCATTTGCAAAAAATGACATTGTTGACTATTCAAGGAATGCGCATCCAAAGGAAAGATAAAAAAGACGTGTTGATTATTTTCAGGAGAGCTATTCAATTGTAATCAATTTAATTTTTAACACCCCCTCCACCCACCTGGGAAGGAGGTAAAAATGGAGTAGAAAAATTAGAAAGCTCAATTTTATTTTTAACATGCAAGCTTCTCATTTTGACCCCACGTATGTCAACAGTCAATGAGTTAACTACTTTTAGCGCTAACCAAGAACAACGACGTGGACGTAGTAGTTGTCTTTTCCCCTAGGGGTGTTTTTTTTTCGGTGAGTCCCCTTGTCTCTGACCATCGGGATGCTTGTTTTCGGTGAGTCCCCTCACCTCTCACCATCAAGGTGCTTGATTTCGATGAACATTTTACATTAAATGCTCAAAATGGTGTGCTCCCACTTCGATGCACTTGTTGATTCGAGCTTGGAAAGTTTGTATACAACTGTTGAATCCAAAAAACTGTTTTCCGAATGATTTCCCGATTTTCTAGTCCGATTGACATTCTGCTTCTTCTAGGCTTAAGACTAGCAGCTCCTAAAAGACAGGTGGATGTGTTTAACAAATTGCTCCCTCACTTCACTGGGCGTCTTATGCTAGTATGAACGCTCCACTGGATTTTGTCTGAATAAATTTCTTGCGGGCATATTTTTCAAAAATCTCATTTTTAAATATATAGTGAATAGTAGTTAATTGAGAGTTGATTAGGCATTTTATAGTGGGGAAATTATTGTTTGTTTTACTTTAAACAATATTCAAAGGTGCATTTGTGCAAAAATGGCGTTTCTCACATACATTTAAATAGCTTTAAAGAGACAAAGTATATACTCAAATTGAACCTGGCGACGACTATATAATTGACTCAACTTAAAATTTTCAATTTTATCACTCTGTGATGAAATTTAAGAGAAAGTAATGGACTTCCTTACCTGCTACAAGTGTTTAAAACGACTGTGAGTTTTAATGTGTATTTCAGATTAAGAAGTTCAAGGATATTATTCATCTTCCGTGAAGAAGATCGTCTCTTCAAAGCAAGATTACTCATTCATGGCATGAATTACTTACTTTATATGGGTTTGCCTTAGTACAGAAAATACTAGAGGGATAACAGTGCGCTGGCGGTGGGCAAGTCCTTTCGCCACCGTGGGCCGCAAGGGTCAGATTGTATCTACGATCTCGTCCTGAAACCGGAATGATGACGAGTCATGGATCGGTGGGAAGGGAGGGAAAGCGGTGAGGGGAAGTAGTGGCTATTGCAAGAAATATTTAATTTAATTGGGAATCCATAACAATTGGAAATGGGCCTGTTTTTGTCAATTTTCTAAATCAATATAAAGTTTCAATTTTAATTTTAATATTAACTAACCACGGACTAAATTCTTAATATATATATATATATATATATATATATATATATATATATATATATAATTCGGTTTCGGTTTCGATTCCTTTGGAATAGAACTAAAGGGCCTATGACAAAGTCACCGAACGCGTCCTCGGGTTGCGGATGGAGGGTCCCTGTACCAAGGGTTTCTGCTGAATATGGTTACAATAATTAATAACCAGTCGCGGACAATTTTCCAGGGATGGTCCCGAAGAAATAATCCCTAAGCAGAGGCGTAACAACCGTGCCGAAAGCTGAATGGCACCTGGGTGAGGTGTCTTAAACGGCGACTCTGGGATACCGGGTGACCTCTCAGAGTATGCAGCCTTATCCTTGCACGCGGGGCTCTACAAGGATGAACGAACCCTTTCCATAGCTGCTCGTGGAAACAACAATGACACCACCAAAACACCAAAAAGTTGTAGATGCGGTCCGAACGATCGAACACGCAGAGCACCTGACAATGCCGATCATCCTAGAGTTCGGGGTGCTGAAAATAATTTAGATGGAAACACGACGACGAACCGGTGAAGCGCTCACATTGAGTGAACGGATCAACTCACGGATGACTTGCTACACTACTACGATGTCAGCATTATCCCTGTTCACCGAGGCTTTATGGTGCGTATGCACACTTTGTGGTGCCAGAAACATCCAGAGCTTCAGCACGTTTCGCATCAGTCTTTGCGAAATCAAGCCGAACACCTCCGGAAAAATGAATATGTACGCGAGGCGCTTCCCCAACCGCTGCTTGATCAAGCTGCAAACGAAGATGAGGAAGCGACATTAAGACCAACCGCCGAAAGCAGGCACCTTCTGAGAGATGATGGCGATTTCAGGACAAGGCGGAACATTAACATGCAAGTTCATCCTAAGCCCCAAGATCTGGCCGAAATGGATGCCTTCCTTCGTAGAGATATCCCGCAAGAGTCCTACCTCTGGACCATCAATTACTCAGTTTATGGTGCTGCGAGAGCTTTGGCTGATTCAAATGGAAGGCTAAAATCGACGATGGATCAAAAGACCGAAAGACGCTTGCATGAACTGAACCAGAAGATTGGATGGGCAAGACAGAATGCGTCCCGTGTTTAGTGTGTGATTGACTACATAACATCTGGTAGACCGTTTATGCAAAGGGTTCGAAAGTTCGCCCAACAACTCAGGATCTTCAATCACACACTGAACAAGTCAAAGCTTCTGACAATCAAGCAGCATCTTGTTGACAAAATACAGCTGTTATCTGACGCAAGAAGAAGGATACAGAAGAGCGAGAGATGGATCAGGGAGAATCAACAATTTCTCGCTGACCCATCGCGCCTCTTCAGCAATCTCCCTGTTTCTTTAAAAAATGCACCCAAGCCCAAGGAGGTAGAGACTTTTTGGAGGAAGGTATACAAGATCCCGAAAACACTAGAGTTGAAAGAAGATACTGACAATATCATCCGCTTCAATGACTTTGGCGAAAATCTCATAAAATCTGAGGAAGAATGTCCATCAATCACTGCCAAAGAGGTGAAAAAAGCACTTAGAGGCACAAAGAACCAACATTTGACCCGCATATTCGCCTCATATTTAAAGCCGGAGACCCCTGATCCGCAGTGGCTGGTGCTGGACGCACTATACTCCTGCCAAAAAAAGGCAACTTGTTCAACCCAAGGAATTACAGGCCAATAACGATTTTACGTCCTGAATACGGCTTTGAGACACGCCCAGGTATGTATAGGTCTCTGCAGTATTAAGATGTCTGATAACACTTATATCCACAAGTTCAGGGTCCTTGGGAACGCCAGTAATCTTTCCTTTCTTCAGATTAATTTTGGCACATTTTTCTAATCCAAAGTCCATCCTAATCTCTCCTGTGTAGTTCTTCACGATACTTATAGCAGTTTGAAGTTTGCTTTTACCAGAGGTCATCCATATAGAATACATGAGTGACCTTATGCTCGCGCTGATTAGTGTCGCCACAGAGGTATCAAGGAGAATTTCGTAGTGCGAGAGATAGAGGCAAAAGTGTGATGCAAAAAAGCAAAGGGCTCATGGTATCACCTTGAAAGACGCCCCTCTGGAAGGTGACGTTGTTCGTTGTCACACGATAGTTTCCAGATGAGATAGTAAATCTAGTTTTCCAAAGAGGCATCAATCTCTCTATGCATCTCACTATGTGTGAATGAACCTTCAAGCTTTCTAACAGACAGATGATAAGCCTATGAGAGGTTGAATCGAAAGCTTTCCGGTAGTCAATCCAGGCCATTGACAGGACGCGCTGATGGGCTGCAGCGTCTTTACAGACACACCTGTCAATTAGCAGGTTCTTTGACGTCTCTGAAGCTAGCACCGCCTTTTTGGAAAATCAAATTCAAAACTATCCTATAATTAAGGGCTCATTTAGTGTCTCTAAATCAATTTGGAAACTCATTAACAAACATCATACTTTTTTTTTACTGTTTAACTAAGTTGTTCACGAAAGTTAATTAAAAATACTATTTTAACACATAAAAAGTAGAATATAAAGGATTTTCGTGGAGTCAATCTCAAAAGTGTCGTTTTTAAAATCTAATTTTAGACATTTTGAACATTATCAAAACACTGAATTGTATTTGCTTAGGTGTCGAAAAAAATGTAACAAAGGGAATTTTCAAAAAAGGAGTTGAATTTTTAACCAAGAAAGACTTTGCAGTCAATAAAGAAAAAAAATATCAGCCAAAAAGTTAAATTTTCAATCCAAAAATACGAATTTCTGACAAAAAAGTTTAGTTTTCAACCCAAAGATATGAATTTTGAACAAAAAAGATTAATTTTCTACCAAAATAATTGAATTTTCAACTGAAAAATATAAATTATCAAGCAAAAATTGAATAGTTACATTTGCAGTTGAAAAATTTATTTTTAACTGAATAAAAACGAATTTTTAACAGAAAGGTACAAATTTCAACCAAAGAAATGAATTTTTTACCAAAATAATGAGTCTTCCACCACAAAAATGTATTTTTAACAAACAAACAAATTTTCAAGTGAAAAGATTGATTTTCTACACAAAAAGTTTATTTTGTAAAAAAATACGCGAATTATCAAAAAACTATTTAAAATTAAGGAATTTTCAACAAAAGAAATGAATTTTCAACCAAACCTGGAATAGTTGAATTTTCGGTCAAAAATAATTAATTTTCAACAAAAAAAGTGCTTTTCATTAAAAACTGGAAAAGTGTTTAGTGAATTATTAATTTGGAAAAAATTCAAGTAAGTTTAAAATATATTTAGAAGTTTAGAGAAGATCTAAACTTAATTTAAAACTGGAAAAGATTTCGAAAAATAAACAAATAAATTTAAATTTTTGAAGATTTCGAAAAAAAATTTTGACGCTTTTTTCGGTTCTTTAAAGGTTTTGAGAAAATAAAAAAATTTCTTAACTTTGCTGGAAAAATTTAAAATGATCTTTTATTTTTTTACATTAATTTTAAGAGAATATTTAAAAAGATAAAAAAATTGGTGAATAATAAATAACAATTGAACAGTTATTAATTTGGAAAATAATCGAGTTAGGTTGAAATATATATCTAGAAGTTTTGAAATGATTCCCAAATAATTTAAAACGTGAAAAGATTTTAAAACACACAACATTTGAAAGCTTTCAAAGAATTTTGAAAGGGTTAAAAAAAAAATAAAAAATTTGTATTAAAATTCCTAGGAAAACTAAAACTGAATTTGAAAAAAAAAATTTATTTCAAAATAGAATCTAGAAGGTTTTAGCAATTTTTTTTTATTTTGCCGGATTTTCAAAAAATTGTAGGAAAAATTCAAGTTTAAAGATAATAAATAACAAAATTTCGTTGTATAAATTAATGTTTCTAGCTTAAAATTGCCTGGAATTATATAATTTAGAAAATTTATAGATTTTTTGATTGATTCTTCGACGTTGAATTATTAAACATTTTGGGTGAGACTTTTTTTCTTTATCGACTGAAAAATCTTTCTTGGTTAAAAATGCAACTCTTTGTATAAAAATTCCTTTTTTTTGTTTGAAAATTAGTCTGTTTTGGTTGAGGCTTACGGTAATAAAAAGAAAACAGAAGTGCCAGTAGTGAAACGTAAAACGTCTGGAGACAGTAATAACAAACGTATTATTTTTTAAAGGAAGCATAATTATTTTCAAAATTTGCCGAATTCAGTTTTCAACTTTTTTTCGACATTTAAGCAAATGCAATTTTCCGTTTTGGTCTCTGTTCAAAATTTCTAAAGATAGATTTAAAAAACGACATTTTTTAGATTTTCTCCATATTATGCTTTTTATGTGTTAGATAGTATTTTTAATTAACTTTCATAAAGAAATTGTTTAAGCAGTAGAAAAATGTATGATGTTTGTTAATGAGGTTCCAAATTGAGCTAGGGATGACACTATTGATTCTTTTGGACTGGGAGTGCAAAATTATTTAGGAATAATTTTGAGTAATGCGATTGTTTGAGAAATAAACTAAATGTATGATGTTAGTTAATAAGTTTTTCAAATATGGCCAAATTTCAGCCAGCCAATAAATTAAAGCTACTGCAGTGGATTTGATAAAAATACTTCAAAATTTGTTCATAAAATTTCACATAAACTTGAACATTTCTTCTTTAATTTTCAATTTTTTAATCCAAATAACATATCGTTGGAATCGTTATAATTAGCAGATTTCGAATATTATATTTATCAATTACCAAGTGCTAAATTGAAAAAATGTTATATTCCGCATTTTAGTCCTCATTACGTACAAAGGACTCCCGCTGACCAGGATCGACGGCAGCAGTTCGGCTGAGTAGGAGGAAGCCGTGCAGTGGGGGAACCGTTCGCAGGTACCCAGGACGGAATTGACCATCGCCCCAAGCAATTACAATTCTCAAAATTATCTTTTAATAATTTGACACGCCCAGTGCAAAAGTAATGTGCAAGTATGAATAGTCTCATTCCTAGTCTAATTTTGAAACCTATTAACAAGCATCATAAATTTGTTTCATTTCTCAAACAATCGCATTTCTCAACATTTTCCTTTAATAATTTTGCTCGTCCAGTGTCCCAAAAAAGAATTATGTTTAGTTTTTCTATGAATTTTGATACCAATTTTCAATTCTTTTGAAACCTTTTAAAATGCTCAGAAAGTTTCTAAGTGTTGTTTCGAATGCTTTAAGAATCTACATTTTGTTTTAAATATTTTGAAATCTTTCCAGTTCTAAATTATTTAAAAAATTTTCAAAAACTTCTAAATATATCTTAAACTTACTCGAATTGTTTCCAACTTAATAAGTGAGTAAGAATGTTTTCAGTCTTCAATGAAAATTATGTTTTTTTGGTTGAAAATTAATTTTTTTAACCGAAAATCTAACTATTCCATGTTTGGTGGAGAATTCCTGTATTTTGTTGAAAATTGGTTTTCTGTGGTAAAATATTAATCTTCTTGGTGACTAACTACTCTTTTTGGTTGAAAATTAATTTATTCGGTTGAAAATTTGACTATTAGGTTGAAAAATTAACTATTAGGTTGAAAATTCTTTAGTTTCATATATTTTTGTGAATGTTCGTGTATTTTAAATAACGTTTATGTATTTTGTTAAGAATTAATCTTTTTGGGTAGAGCCTGTAATATTAAACATATTATTTTTAAGCAGAAGAATAATTATTTTCAAAATTTGACGAATTCAGTTGAAAAATTTTTCTAACACTTCAGCAAATGCAGTTTTCTGTTTTGGCCCCTGTTCAAAATTCCTGAAGCTAAATTTGAAAAACGACACGTTGCAAAACCAACTTTTATTTTCAAACTTTTTCCAACTTTCAAGTCAAATAACATATCGTTGGAATCGTTATAATTCACAGATTTTGAATATTATATTTGTAAATTACCAAGTGCACAATTCAAAAAATGTCATATTCCGCCTTTGAGTCCTCATTAGATGCAAAGGACTCCTGCTGACCAGGCTCGGTGGCAGTAGTTCGGCTGAGTGAAGGGGAACCGTACACAGGTAGCCGGGGTGCATTTGACCATCGTACAATATAAATGATAAATATACAATGAAAACCACCCGAAATAATTACCCGCTAAAGTTAATGGTGGCCTACCTCGTGCTTAGAGTAAAATTAACGCAATAGGAAAAGAGAAGTCTTTTAATTTGTATAAGAGTTGTTTGAGAACTCACATAGTAAAAGAGAATACTTAAAAATGTTACAATTCAAATACCGAACTGATCTCCAATTCAGAATTGAAATCAAATTCAGGTTAAACTGAAATTCAGATAAAATACGTATGTCTGAATTTTGTTCGTTCAATTCAACCTCAAATCTGAGTTAAAGTTATAGGATTATAAATCTTATTAAATAAGACAATCTTATTAAACTTATGTAGCTTTAAATCAAAAAATTGAACTGTACATTTATTTATAAAAATTGACCAAATAATTATTATTTTTGATCAATTTAAACAAAATTACAAAAAGTAGTCACTGGCAAATACATTTTCAGTTAGTTCCGCAGGAAAATTAGGCCTATTCGTGGAATAATGTTAAAATATGAATTTGCTTATGAATATTGCAAGAGCAGCTACTGGTTGACAATTATTTGAACAATTTTTAGAAACAAATGCAGTTTTCGTATGTCACAATGAATAGGCTCAAATTTGTTTTTAATGAAATGTCAAGAATGAACGAAAATATGTCTTGCCAATGACTTCTTGTCGTCATTTTTTTTTCAAACTAACAAAAACTGTTGATTATTTAACTAATCGCAATCAGGCATTATTTTTCTCTCATACTTTATACATTGAACAATGAATTTTAAACAACTGAGCATTAATTTGTTTACAACATTATAAACAATTTTTTTCTTACTCTAACCTACTGGAAATCATTTCTGAATAGTTTCTGAAGATCTTAAAAAAGGAAGTAGATCTGAAAAGTTAGGAAATAATATTCTTTACTTTATTATAATCAAAACCTACAAAGTAATGTAGCTTTTGGGTTTTGGTTTGATCAAGATGTGGTATAGGACTTTTCAATATAATTATCCCGCGGGCGCGGCGGGGCCGCCCCGCGGATTAGAACAATAGTAAGTGTTACAATTTTTTAATTCAAAATTCAAATCTTTTGTAAGTCTTACAATTTTTTATTAAAATTCAATTTAAAATGATAAACATAATTAAATTTTCTGAAACTAACAAAAGTTGTCCACAGTATGTCAATTTTTGTAATTACGAGGGCGCCACAATGGGTACTAAATCCACAGGTATACCTGCGCACCCGTTCCTGGGGACATGTCCCAAATTTAAGCTTCTTAGTGCTTCCTCAAGTGATGTAGACTTAGTTCACCAATAAAGGCATTAGAATTTTGAACATATGTTTGTATTTACTACCTCAAATATAAATCGAATGCAATAATAGATTTCATTATGAAGGTATGAGAATGGCAAATGGATAAGGGCCAACAATAAAATTTTAGGGGATGAAAAAAAAGTTTTCTACGATAGTTTTCAACTTTAAGATGATAAAATTTCAAATAAATTATGAAAGCAGATGTTCCTAAGAACTCTAAATTGAAAATTTGATAACACTGAGAGAAAAGTATTTCTGCGCGGAAGCGTCTTTTTTTTTTAAATCACGAAAATATAATAAGGAGTTCTTCGAGCATGTTAAATATGTCCAATATATTTATTCTTTTATATGTGAAAATTGTGAAAAATGTTCGCACTGGAATTTAGGAATTAATTAAAATATATGAGAATGGCAAATGGATTAGAACCAGAAATGAAATTTTACAGGATAAACAAAAAAAAATTTCTGTGATAGGGGAACAACGAAAAAAGCCCTTATCCAGTTTTCTATCTCGTAAATTTTAAAACTGGGCATTTTTACAAAATGTGGTGAGCCCACACTTGTAGTTATTTACTACAAGAAACTATCCACCTAGAAACACTACCCGAATCGGGTAGTGTCACGCCTACCCTGAAAGGGAAAGGGTTTAATGGTATACATACCAAAATATAGTAAGAACTTATTCGGGCATGTTAAATATGTGCACAATGTATGTATTCTATTATATACCAAAATGTCGAAAAATGTTCGCAACGGAATTTACAAATTTCTGAAAGTATGAGAATGACGAGTAGATAAGGACCAGGAACAAATCATTTGTATACTACGTGATAAACGAAAAAAAATAAATGATCCTTATCCAGTTGTAATTTTTATAATATTAGAATTCATTTTCTCGAGTGAAAAAATAAATGATTTTTACAGATTCCTAATATGTATCAATCAAGAGTGTCCTAAATTACTTATAATAATTAAAAACTGAATTTTAAAATATTGATACTTATCAGATGTCATTATCATGTCTTTAATTATAATGACATATCATTGTCAATATTCAGGTTTTCCACATTGCTATATTTAACTAAAATCAACTTCTAAAAGCTTATTATATTTACAAAAACGGTGCTTTAAATGAAATTAAATTGAATTTGGGTGATTACATGAAATAATTTTCGAATTCCAACACGCATACGAGCCGAAGTTGTACCCTTTAGTGATTATTCTACAATTAAAAAAAAACACGTTAAATCTGATATGATTTAGAGGTCCCTTACATGAGTTTTGTCCCTTTTTTGATTTCTTGTGGTTTTCATTTTCTAAATTGTTTGAAAATGTATCTATTAAATTTGAATATATGAAAACTTTCCAGATTTTAGGTAGTTTTTAGACCGAATTACGGTTCGGACTGAAACAAAAATTACAGAAGTGAATTCAGAAAATAATAATTTTAGATAAAAGATTAAGGAAATTACAACACATGATTGCATAAATGCTCAAGTAATGATTAAATGTACACTATTACATATTTAAGATAATAAACAATAATTATTGAAGGTGATTGAAATATTGATATAAGAGCTGTATTCTTAACAACGATTTTTTTTAAAGAATGTTTAAAAACATTTTCTTTAAATTGAATGATATGTATATTAAAGTTAAAATAAATTGATATTAAATGTATAATAATTATAATATGTATACTGATTATTATATTGATAATATTACAGAAAATCAAATTTTAACATAAATGATTGATTTAATTTATTTTAATTATTTATTTATTGCGTAAATGATTATTAAGCCCAACGTATGAATTATTTAAAATAATAAACTATAATTATTTCGTAGCCTAATCGCAAGTATAATCATACAAACTTTATTATTTTCAATAATTTATTCACACATCAAGCACTTTTAATGTTTGAAAATTGTTAATGTTTTATTGAAATAAATATTACGATGTAATAAATTAAAATTCATATCCGACAAAAATGAAAAAAAATTTTAACTTTTAGATGGCTGAGTGTGTTAAGGCGACGGGACAAAGTTACAGCAACATAATATGACTGCAAATTATTTACAAAATTTGTTTATAAGAATCACATTTGTAGTTACATTGAACTCATCAGAATATAAGTTTACGTCACCAACTACCACTGGCAAGCCAGGCAAAGGAATTTTGAAAAATGTACCTAGCCAACAGCCATACCACGCTGAAAAAACCAGTTCTCGTCAGATCACTGAAGTTAAGCAGCGTTGGGCGCGGTTAGTACTTGGATGGGTGACCATTCGAGAAAACTGAGTGCTGTTGGCACATCGTGGGTGTGGTGAGCCCACACTTGTAGTTATTTACTACAAGAAACTAACCTAGAAACACTACTCGAATCGGGTAGTGTCACGCCTACCCTGAAAGGGAAATGGCTTAATGGTATATATATACCTAAAGCTTTTCACAATTGCTCATTCTGCGAGTTTTTTAGATGCAATTTGTTAATAACAAGGGAAAATATGATTAATATTAGTTAGATCATTGACAGGTATGTGGATGAATGAGAACAAAAACGTAATAAGCACAATGGAACCTAATCGTAAGATCTCATCTATGCCAACCCATCTATCCGAATCTAGATATTCTAGATGCGCCCGGCAATAGCCGGTGGGATTAGTGGTGAGGGTGAACACAGGTATCTAAGCTTAAGTTGTTCATTATCCGAATTTTCGCACGTTTAGATGGCTCCAGACTTTAGAGTGCAGGACAATAAAAAAGGGACCAAATAACCAATACTCAAATTAAAAAAAATAATTTTATTTTAATTTCAAAAATAGTGATTTTAGAGTGAAAACTCAGAATATACATAGTTTGATAGAAGTTGTATTTTTCTTTAAGGATCACCTACACCGTAACGAAAATGTAAGAAGAGCATATAGGGTTAGTAGAAATAGAATTAATTTCTAATGTAATTTTTTGTAATAACGTTTTGCTAATGTTACGTTTGACAGCTTCCGTTATATGACTAAGGGCTACATTCTAAGAACTAAAAAATGTACTATGATGATAAAGTACTTTGTGACCTTTTCGGACCCCTAGATGTGCCCTACATTCTGAAAAAGCCTGTATCTATTGGATTAAATGAACAGTTTTGAAGCTACAAGTATGGCGTTGCTAGCTTCATGTGAAGTCAGCGCGCAATGCATTTTATATAAAAAATTGCAGAGCCCAAAATTTGAGACCTAGGGTTCTTTCCA
>CAKNYM010045057.1:0-13956 GCA_932195095.1 Andricus curvator | reverse complement strand
TCAGCGCGCAACCCGTTTTTTATAAAAAATTGCAGAGCCCAAAATTTAGGACTTACAACCCTTAAAAGCCCTAAATGAGCCCTTAGTTATAGGATAGTTTTGAATTTGATTTTCCAAAAAGGCGGTGCTAGCTTCAGAGACGTGAAAGAACCTGCTAATTGACAGGTGTGTCTGTAAAGACGCTGCAGCCCATCAGCGCGTCCTGTCAATGGCCTGGATTGACTACCGGAAAGCTTTCGATTCAACCTCTCATAGACTTATCATCTGTCTGTTGGAAAGCTTGAAGGTACATTCACACATAGTGAGATGCATAGAGAGATTGATGCCTCTTTGGAAAACTAGATTTACTATCTCATCTGGAAACTATCGTGTGACAACGAACACTTTTGCCTCTATCTCTCGCACTACGAAATTCTCCTTGATACCTCTGTGGCGACACTAATCAGCGCGAGCATAAGGTCACTCATGTATTCTATATGGATGACCTCTGGTAAAAGCAAACTTCAAACTGCTATAAGTATCGTGAAGAACTACACAGGAGAGATTAGGATGGACTTTGGATTAGAAAAATGTGCCAAAATTAATCTGAAGAAAGGAAAGATTACTGGCGCTCCCAAGGACCCTGAGCTTGTGGATATAAGTGTTATCAGACATCTTAATACTGCAGAGACCTATACATACCTGGGCGTGCCTCAAAGCCGCATTCAGGACGTAAAATCAGTGTAGGAGTCTTTTCGAAGAAGATACAAGCATCTTCTTCGCCAGATTTGGTCTTCCAATCTGTCGGCGTTGAACAAGGTATCTGCGACTAACATGCTTGCCGTCCCGGTTCTACTCTACTGGTTTGGGGTGGTACAATGGACGAAGAACGAGCTAAAGGCCCTTGATGTCACCACACGTAAGATCATGCTAAGTACAGCTTACACCTTTGCGAATGGCAGAGATCCTCTCCTAAAGATGGTCAAGAACCACGAGATGATTGGCGAAGGAGCGTTCCTTTACAAAGCCGCGGAGCAAGCGGCCGAGACCCTTGGCCTGAATTTTAACATCAGAAGTGAGGAAAGTGCATTACTCCATCTAGATGCTTCACTTCTACAAGCCGAAGTAAAGAAAGCAGAGGTTAAAAAATTTCATCAAGAGCTACTCGACAAGAAAATGCACGGAAACTTACACAGAAATGTAGAAAAACAGTCCTTGTCGAAGGAGCAAACTTTGCTTTCCTCAGATCATCAGGGCTTAATTGAGGTACAGAGGGTTTTATTTTCACATGCCAGCACGGTTTCATTTCCACCTTAGCATACCGTTATCGAATTTTATGTCAAGATGTTCCCAGTGATAGGTTCAGAGCGTATCATGCACACGCCGGGTACCTAGAACACATACTATCGGGGTTTCTGACCCACGCAGGAATCACATATATCTATAGACATAATGCGGCCCTAGGAGTGCTTTATTGCCATATTTTTCGCTCTTACGGTGTTGGCCGCGACTCTGCCCTGCCGAACGCTCCAAGGGAGATAGAATCGATTGTCCGAAACGAGAAGTGCCAAATTTTCTGGAACTACGATTTTAGGGCAGCAGTCTCCGTTGCGCACTCGAGGCCTGACATTGTTCTCCAAGACTTTGAGAAACGAACTATATTCGTAATCGAATTCTCGGCTCCGTCCGAATACAACATCACTGCAAAGGAGAAAGAAAAAGAGGAGAGGTATCAAGACCTTAAAAGAGAGCTACAACGATTGTACCCAAAATATTCGGTACAAGTAATTGTCCTTGTAATAGGTGCTCTCGGAGGTGCGAAACTGTCACTGGTTCGTTACCTTAAAGCCATACCCGCGTGCCAAAAATATGCCAAAGCACTGGCGAGACTCTTTTTTTCAAATTATATATACATACATATATATATAATTAAAAAAAAAGAGTTAAACAACCACCGCAGGGTTCCACTGAGAGCAACTGCCATCTAAAAATAATGTCAATAGCCCCCAGTGAAACCGCGGTAAATCACACCTATGGCCACGTCTCACAACGGAATAGAACGACAATGGAACGACAAAATCACAATGAAAGGCCGGCGAAACCCTCGTGTGTCTTGAGGGCACGAAGCGACCCAAGGATGACAGCTTTCTGCATCTATCTCGCAAGCGCCTTGGCATATTTTTGGCACGCGGGTATGGCTTTAAGGTTACGAACCAGTGATAGTTTCGCACCCCTGAGAGCACCTATCACAAGGACAATTACTTGCACCGAATATTTTGGGTGCAGTTGTTGCAGCTCTCTTTTAAGGTCTTGATACCTCTTCTCTTTTTCTCTCTCGTTTGCAGTGATGTTGTATTCGGACGGAGCCGAGAATTCGATCACGAATATAATTCGTTTCTCGAAGTCTTGGAGAACAATGTCAGGCCTCGTGTGCGCAACGGAGACTGCTGTCCAAAAATCGTAGTTCCAGAAAATTTTGCACTTCTCGATTCGAACAATTGACTCTATTTCCCTTGGAAAAAGATGGTAATAAAGCACTCTTAGGGCCGCATTATATCTATAGATATACGTAGTTCCTGCGTGGGTCGGACACCCATATATATATATATATATATATATATAACTGACTGGGCCTAGTGATTTCATAGAAAAGATTAATAAATATTTTGTCAATTTCGTCTTTGATTCTCAAGTGAGCCATCAATGCAGGTTCAGCACAGCGCAGCGTCAGCCTTCAATCTAAAAGCAGGCAGATTATGACTTAGCCCCCTTTTCCAATCAACCCTTCGTATTTGTTCCACTCAGCCAATTGGATATAGTTAATATTAGTATCCTATAAATATGTATCGATCCGCACTCCTTCACCGTGATATATGTATACCAGTAGAGCAGGAAACTTTAATAATGGAAATTTGAGGTAACTGAAAATGGATCTAAAATACAATGCACGTATCCAAAAGATGATTCTCAATTTCAGCATTTATTACCTATGTGCTCCGGTATTTTAATTCTCAATTCCTGAATACAGAATCAATAGTAGATTATCAATTAACGCTGCTTTTGATAGGCATTCCAATCAAAACAACTTTCGTTAACTCAGCATTCAGGTTATATATTCTTTGAAAAAATTGCTAAAAGGAAGCTAATTCGAAATAAAATATCACAACCATCAGAAAGAAAATTTAAAATTGGTCTAAAATAATAATTTAAGAAATTCAAGTATTATTAAGATTTGTAATTTTATTATGATAAGATTAGGCACACATCCAAGAAACGATAAATAAAATAATATAAATTAATTAATTTATCGGAACCGATATTTCTTTAAAATATACTATTTGTAAATATAGTGATGATTAGTGCCAGATCTCTCAAGGGTTTAGTTTGCGTAAAGCTATTAAATACATATGTTAGGCTCCCAAACCAGAAATGCCCAATGGGCGTTTAAACCGCACGCACCTAGAAGTGGGCATTTCTAAATGCCCCGAACTAGGTGAGAGCGCTTTTAAGTGCACCGAACTACTATCAGTTCACGATACGAAGGCCCCTCCAAAACAGCTGCACATTTTTGTAATTTACTCGTAAGAAAAAAATCGCATAAAAACGCAGCTTATACTATGATAAAGCTCACTTGATTGCGCTTAAGACAAGTCTCCATTTGTTTATGTACAAAAATTGGTTTGGAAAATATTCTTCGCGAAAAGGTAAGAACCGTGGTTTTTTCGCGTGACTGTGTCCTTGCTTGACTTGCGACGACGACATCTTTGAAATGAAAAGTGTAAAAAACTTGAAAAAAAATCATATAGATACTTTCATATTTTGACTATACATACGTGGAAACAAAATTGCAATATATTAATAACAACTAATGTAAAATGAATTTGAACATGACTATGCTATCTCTGGTAATGTACATAGTAGAGAGTTATATTTTGGCTTAAACTGCTTGGAAAATTTCAACAAATGCAATCAAATAATAATGTGGAATGACAATTTTGAAACCTATTAATTAATAAGAAATAATCCTGGAAGACCGACGAATGGTAGTGTGGGTGTGAGGCCATTGGAAATCAAAGTATCTTTTTCCTCTTTACAGAACCTGATGGTTCCATAGCCATAGTCTCCTCACACCCACACTACCATTCGTCGATCTTCCAGGATTATTTGATATTAATTACTATGTTTTAAGATTGCTATTCCTAATTTTTATTTGATTGTATTTGTTGAAATTTTCCAAGTCATTTAAGACAAAATATAACTCTCTACTAATTATATTACGAGAGATAGCATAGTCATGATCAAATGCATTTTACGTTAATTGTTATTAATATATTGCAATTTTGTTTTCACGTATGTATAGTCAAAATAGGAGTGCATCTATATGATTTTTTTTTTAATTTTTCGCATTGTTCGCAGTGACGCGAAAAAAGCACGGTTTTCATCTTTTCGCGAAGGATATTTTCCAAATCAATTTTTGTACATAAACAAATGGGACTTGTCTTACGCTCAATAAAGTAAGCTTTATCATGGTATAAGCTGTGTTTTTATGCAATTCTTTACTTACGAGTAAATTACAAAAATGTGCAGCTGTTTTGGAGGGGCCTTCCTATCGTGAACGAATAGTAGGTGTGGGCATTCTCAAATGCACCCAACTAGGTGGGGCTAAACTGAAACGTCCTGAACCCGTTCTAGTTGTCTTTAGACACAAAGACGCGTTTTGATGGAAATAAAAATTCCCTTTTGTGATAAAAAATTAGTATTTTTGTTTAGACACATTCTGAAGCACAGAATCCTGGTCAAGGTCAAGGATGAAAAAACAGGTATCATATACTAGATAACTAATGTTAAAAAGTGATAAAGACGATATTATTACTATTGCTATTGTTATGTCACATTTGCTCAACATTTTGAATAAATATTAGGTACATGACTATTCATTAGTTTTCTTTTTATTTACATTCTTTAAGGTAACATTTTTTAAACAGATAGCTAATGCAATAATAAAAAAAATATTCCAAATTGTCAGAGAATATAGATTTTCAACTAAAAAGTTAATGTTCAACAAATCATTTGAATTTTCAACAAAATATTCAGATTTTCAGTTGAAAAATTAATTTTCAACTAACAAAAAAACGAATTTTCAACAAAATACTTAAATTCTCTACTAAAACAGATTAATTTTCAAATGTATTTTCCAAAAGTATATTCTTTTACGACCTTTGGAGACAAAAACTGCTGAAGATGTCTCATGTAATCTTAACGATTTCGTCTGTATGTTCGGGGCTCCATGTATTCTTCAGAGTGATAATGGACGAGAATTTGCAAATAACATTATCAAGAATCTTAGAGAGATGTGGAATATATATATATTTATATTATATATATATATATTATATATATATATATATATTTATATATTCAACATATATTTATCATATTTTAAATCTCATTGATCGTTGTTTCTGAATTTTTTGTAAATATGAATCTATTATTTCTACATATTATATTACTTTTTAGTAATTTTTTCTCAGGCGGTTTGAAGGGGGGTGGGGATTATTTAGTGGTGTATTAACAATTTTTGTACAGTGAATAATAATAATTGTATTGTCTTTATTTGCATTTATTCATTTGCATTTGCATTTATTCAAAAAAGTCCCTAGGGCTAAATACCCCTCTGAGGAACAGGATATACAAGGTCATAACAAATTTGCGCAAGCACTGATCGGCAGTATACTTGATTAATCTTAAAATTTAATCTATGAACTAAATTAAATAAATAAATAAGCAGAGTCGACATCAGAGTAAGTATCAGATTAGTGATAGGATTATTGCGTAGTAATTAAAATTGAGTGATTAATTAATTAGTAGCCCTCTGTGCATGTTACGGTATAAATGAAGAATGAAAAACTGTATGCATAGGAAATGAATATTTGCAAAAGATAATGAATATAGAAAGAAATTCGAAGATGAAATATTCATGAACTAAAAATGATAGTTTACCAGTGAGCAATTTCAAGAGTTGGATTAGAAGTATTGTACAAATATTTGAAAAAGAGATTCTTAAAATGATACAGGGAAGGTGCATTTCTAATATCGTATGGAACTTTATTCCATAACCGGGCACCTCTTACTATAAATGCTCTTTGAAGCTGACATGTTCTGTGAAAAGGAATCTTAAGGATTTTATGTCTTTCACGAAGCTTAGACTGTGCTGGAAGGTCTCTGTCTACAAATTGGAACAGGTTAAATAGATACTCCGGAGCTTTGTTCTGAAAAAGAGTATAAAGCAAATTACCCATAAAGAATTGTCTTCTCTTGGCAACATTAAGCAAACCAGCCCTATATCTGTATGGAGTTATGTGTTCGTATTTAGGCAAATTGTAGATAAAGCGGACGCAAGCGTTTAACGCACGCTCGAGCTTTAAATTTAAATCGTCGGACAAACCATCGTATACCAAACAACCGTAGTCAAAGTGGGGCAGGATTAGACTTTTAACCAAAAGTATTCGAGTGGAGGTAGGTAAAGAGTCCTTATTCCTATATAGTTGCTGTAGAATACTGTATGTTTTCCTCGAAATGCTCTGTACCTGTTCCTTCCAAGACTTCCGAGAAAGGGATAGCCAGATTCTCGATACGAAGTGGTGGAAAAGATGCCAAAGTTTCAAGTGACGGAGATGAAGTAGGTCCAACAACAATTGCCTGAGTTTTGCCCGGGTTCAGAGTAAGTCCATTCTTCCAGGCCCAGAGGATCACACGATCAATACCCTCCTGGACTAAAACAAGTAATGCACTTAGCGTGGAAATTGGTCCCGATAAATAAATTTTGAAATCATCAGCATATTTGTGGTAGCTGCAATGTTGAAGTTCACTTCCAAGGTCAGATGTGAACAAATTAAAGAGGAGGGGTGCCAGAATGGAGCCCTGTGGAACCCCACACTTGACCTCACCCCAGTCAGAAAGCCCACCACTACTATTAATGATTCTGTGAGACCGATTATTAAAATAGGACTCAAACCATTTGATGACAGAGTTTGACAAGTTGAAAGATTTCAACTTTTGTAGGAGTAATTTATGGTTAACCATATCAAAAGCCTTCGAAAAATCAAACAGAACAACAATCGTGATCTCCCTTTTATCCATTGCTAATTTGAGATCCGTCGTTACCTTAATGGAGGCAGTAAGAGTACTATGTTTTGCACGAAAACCGGATCGCATCGGGTCAATGGCCTTAGATAATTCAAGAAATCTGGAAAGTTGCAAGTGAACAAGTTTTTCAAGTGGTTTAGAGAGTGCACATAAAATAGAAATTGGCCGGAAGTCTTTCGGTGTAGTAGGTTTGGAAATTTTGGGAATTGGGCAAATAACAGCCTTTTTCCAGATATCTGGGAAGATACCGACCTGAAGGGAAGCATTATAAATATGCAATAGGATAGGAAAGATAATTGGAAGAGCAAGTTTAATCATTTTGATTGATATTCCATCAGTCCCAATAGCATTTGATTTGATTTCAAGTGTTTTTTCAAAGAGTATTTCAGGTGTGATGTCATCAAAAAAGAAGTCAGAGTCATTAAATGATGAATCAAGAGAGGTAGTGGAAGATGATGATGTTAAGTCTGGTACTGCGAATGTAAAAAAAGTCTTTAAAAAGTCATCAGGCGGAAAATTACTATCTATAGATTCGTGCTTGGGCGGGATTAGGTGTAAACGTCTAAGGAGATGCCAAATGTCCTCTTTTTTGTCTCTGTGTGCAATCTCATTATAATTGTATTGATTGAACGAATCTATAATCTTAGTTTGAACTAGGTTCCTGAGTTTATGAAATTGAGGTAGTATTATACTGCTTTTTGTCCTTTTTGCAAGTCGGCGCTTGCCATCGCGTTCCCTCATTAGATTTTTAATTTCAGATGTGATCCAGGGGGCAGCTTTATCAAAGTTTTTAGGAACATGTAGCGGAGAAAATTTGTTGAATGCGGTTACTAGGTAATTAGTCAGAGTGTTGATTTTATTATTTATGTCTGTATCTAGTAATATTTTTTCCCAATCATACGTCATTAGATGTTCGTGGAATGTATGTTCATCAATTTTAGAAAGATTCCGCACCAGTCTTTGGGTTGACTTTGAATTTAAATCAAAAGAAAATTTAAAGGTGATTTTAATCAAGTCGTGATTAGAGAGAAAAGGAATAGCATGTTGTTCGTATGAGATAACCTTGTCAATATCGTCCACAATCATTAAGTCAATACGAGTACTGGAACGATCAGTATGGTGAGTGGAATCATGAGGTACAATCGAGAGTCCCGAAGAGTATACCAAGGATGTTAGATATTTAGAATGATTGGAAGTAAGATTCAAGTTAGTATTAAAATCTCCAGTAAGTATAATGTTATTAAAGTTGGGAATGATTGAAAAAATTATCGATTCTAGCTCAGTGCCATAGGAGGCATTGGGTGGTTTATAGACCACTCCCACTAAAACACTATCAGAAGTTGATTTAACTTCAACAAAGAGAAACTCGGTCGTGGGATAAGTAGCTACTGGACTCACATCAACCACGGTCCCACCCAGACTATCATGCAGGAAAAGACAAACTCCACCACCCCTTCTCTCGTCTCTGTCTCTTCGAAAGAGCGAATAGTTGTCAATTGTAACGAGGCTAGAGGGTTTATTCGGAGTTAACCAAGTCTCGGAAACAGCTATTATATGGTAGGAACATGTACTGAAGAAATGCTTGAATTCTAGAAAATGTGCCAAGAGAGACTGGGCGTTCACATGACAAATGCTTAAGGTATCCATGGATATATTAGGACGAACATTTCATAAAAAAACAATTAAAAAATAAAAAACTCACGCAGCACGCGTAAAAATTGACTGAGACAAAGATCAATTATCAACACACCCCAAACTAAGTGATTACAATTCAAATTATAAAATCGGTAATGAGTACAAATAAAAAAGATACAAAAGGGATAATAAACAGTGTCGAAAACAGTGACGTATGTCTCTAGACAAATTCTCAACAAAAGTGGACATGATTTTGTAAATCGATATCTGGATATTCGGAGAGCTATGAACAATAGGATGAAATGAGAACATTTAATGTATCCAAGGCACACAATTAATCCAAATATTATACAATTATTCTCAAAAAGACCAAAATCAAGATTTAAAGCTACTAGTTTAAATATGAGATCAAGTTTGCTATCCGAAGATACATATATACAAGGTATAAAAACCTGAAAAATATTGCAGATATATTCACCGACGGACATCAAGATAGCAAACAATAATAATATCATAAATAAATTTAAGTACCTCTTCAAAATTAATGCTAAGGTTAGTCGGAGAAAGGTTAAAAAAATATTGGACTTAGCCCATGGTTGCTATTGAAGTTCCTCTACAGATTGCAGATTTGCAAGGTGTATTCTCGACGAACCGTCCTCCTTTCTACAAAAAATTCTTCCACCAGAAATCCAAAGATATTTGATTTTCTTGTCTCTTCGAAGACCGAGAGCAATACCATATATTTTCCGTTTGAGTGGAGTTAAGGCCTCACGAAGATAAATGAAGCGTTTCTCATTTCCGGTCCATCCAATATTCGTTGTAGACAAATCTCTTTTGACTTTACGTCTCTGTATCATTTTATCACGTAGCTCTTGGCGACTAAATTTAACTACAATGATCGGAGGGGTGGTTGGTTGTGTGTGAGATGGTGCCTTGATGATTCGGTATAGATTGACAACTTCATTCTTGGCAATTGGTACATCAAGAGCCCTGGCAATTGACTCAACGTTGGCCATAAGGTCCTCGTTGGGCTTCATTGGAAGACCATGAATTTCAAGCGTAGTATGTAAAGCCGCTTGGTCATTTACATTCTGCGCATGCTCGAGCCGGCTTCAAGCGTATCAATACGACGAGTGTTATTGGACAGGTCAGTCTTTATTTCTAAAAGGGTAGAGTTTAACTTCTCATTAAAATCCTGTTGTCGGGTTTCGAATTCACTGAATCTCGTTAAAATCTCACTTTGGGCCTCCGAAACCACTTGACGTAAAAGGTCAACAAGACCCGCAGGTAGAGCAGGTGCATTGACGAAAGTGAGAGTAGAGGGTACGGAATTTAAATGTTCGACGTCACGAGAATGACTAATCTCATAATTGGCAGCAGAGTCGGTATTAACTGCCGTAGAGGTGGCACTAGTAGTCGAAAAACTACATCCCTTGCAGACATAATCAATCTGCCCTTTTTTAAGTTGTTCAAAAGTATTTTTTGCGATACCAACATTAGCACAGGTCAAATGAAAGAGATTACCACACTTTATACAGGCTATAACCTCAGGACCACCTCTTGAAATCACTACGTTGCACTCCGGACACGCTCCCATGGTATCGTAATTGAAACGTAGTAAAAATAACTATTTTCAAGAAGCTTGCACCGATTAAAAACAATTCAACGAATTAACAAAAAGCTAAAAGTCACAAACAAACCGGTCACAAGCACTTTTACGACACACAAACTTTGTATAAAGAAAAATCTGAGATAATCTAGGAATCTCAGAAAACTGAAGCGGAGCGAATCAAAACACGTCCGTAACCAACGGCTGCACAAGAGCAATCTTTATCGCTTTTTTTACATTTGTTATCTTTTATATGATACCTGTTTTTTTCTTTCATCCTTGAATTTGACGAGGATTCTGTGCTTTAGAATGTGCCTCAATAAAAATACTACATAGTTTTTATCACAGAAATGAATCCTTATTTCCACCAAAACGCGTTCTTTGTATCTAAAGGAATGTTGACTGTAAAAATTAATAGGTGTAAATATTGCATAACTGATACTTTTAGAGACATATCTCCTTAAAATATTTGGAATAATTTTTCTATTATTACATTGGGTATCTGTTTAAAAAAAGTTGCCTTGGCAAATCTCAATGAAAAAAAACTAAGGAATAGTTATGTACCTAGTATTTATTCTAAATGTTTAGCAAATTTTAACATAACAATGAGAATAGTAATTATATTGTCTTGATCGCTTTTTAAAATGAGTTATCTAGTATATTATACCTAATTTTGCAATAAAAATTGCAATTGAAAATTAATCTGTTTTAGTAGAGAATTCAAGTATTTTGTTCAAAATTCGTATTTTCGGTTCAGAAATTCAACAACTTAGTAGACAATTCAACTATTGAGTTGGAAATTTATTTATTCTGTTGAAAATTCGAATTTTTTTTTGCCAAACTAAAGTTCTTTATCACAAAATGTAACTAAAAATTGCAATTGAAAATTAATCTGGTTTACTAGAGAGTTTAAGTATTTTGTTGAAAATTCGTTTCTGTTAGTTGAATACAGTTATTTTTTATTTTTAATTAAAACATTTTTTTTAAATATCAATTTAGTTGTTTGTGATACAAGTGCGCAAAATAGGTGATTGTGTGCGAGTGTGAATTTTGCAGCATGAGCCGGTGGCTCGAAGCATGAGTCGGTGGTTAGCGCACAAGCGAAGCGAGTGCGAAAACGTAGACGAGTGTTTCAGCCGCAGGCGAATGATGCAATCACACGAGTTAGCAATCACCTATGCGCACGTGTATCACACGCTATTTTTGCAACGCCCGCCCAAAAAAGTTGTGTTAGGAGGAGGTAACGAAAAATACTAATTTTATATTGCATAGAGTGGAGTAAAGAAATTTAGTTGAAAAAAAAATTTTGAAAAAAAAATTTTTGAAAAAAAAATGTTTGAAAAAAATGTTTGAAAAAAAAAAATTTTGTGAAAAAAAAATTTGGTGAAAAAAAATTTGGTGAAAAAAAAATTTGGTGAAACAAAATTTGGTGAAAAAAAAATTTGGTGAAAAAAAATTTTTGAAGCAAAAAATTGGTTGAAACAAATTTTTTGAAAGAAAAAATTATTCACAAAAAATGATGGCGCTTATGCTCCTTTAGCGGGGGTTAAATTTGTTCAAGTTAAAACAAAATTTATTTCAAGAAGATACCAGCATCAATTTTAAAGTTACCTATGCCAGTGTCTAAAGTACCTCATTTCGAAATTGCGCATGCGCAGCTTGTTCACCAGTGCCTAAAGTAAGCCATCTTCAAACTGCGCATGCGTGAAAATTTTTCGCACACAGTCTGCTCAAATAAGGTCCTTTAGGCACAATTTAGAAGCATGAAAACGTCAACTTTTGAGGTGGGTGTAAATTGAGAAACTTAATACAAACCAAAATCCGGGATTCATACAATCAATATAATTACAACTCTATCAAAAATAGGAATAAAAATGAAAACATCGGGCTTCTCTTAAGACGGCTTGGACTTATTCCTTCGAAACACTTGGCTTCTGATAACAATTTCTCCCCTGCAGACCTTTTGACAGCTTTTACTACAAAATCCACACTCTTTGCAAGCAGCACTCCCTCCCTGTCCTCAGTTCCCTCTACTTTTGATGATACGAAGTTATTCTTTTCTGACATATCGCAAGAAACCCTAATTAAAAAACTCTTCGAGGTAAAATCAAATGCTCAAGGATCTGATGGTATTTCAATTAAAATTATTTGCCTTGCTTTACCAGTCATTGGCCCTATTCTCTTGCACATCTACAATGCATCACTGCAGGTGTGAATATTTCCTGATGCCTGGAAAGAGGCGATTATTCGCCCTGTTCCTAAAATATCTAACCCTACCTCTCCCAAAGACTTTCGTCCTATATCTATCTTATGTGCTTTGTCCAAACCTTTCGAACGTATTGTCCATCAGCAACTTACTGCACACATTGAAACAAACAATTTAATGGACCCAATGCAATCTGGGTTCCGCGCAAGGCATAGTACACTTACTGTCTTTTACGTGAAATGAGTTGGTTCAAAAATATATTTGAATAAAATAATAGTTTATTACACAGCACTAGAATTTACAGAGGAAGGAAACTATAACGACGAGTATGAAGGTTTAAGATTTGATTAGGAACATGGGCTCGAGACGAGGTCGAGTGTTCGCTAGGTAGAGGTAGAATTGTATCTGAAGAATCAAAGTAAGGGATGAACATTGACGGTATCGCAGATCGTTGATACAGAGGTGGAGAGGGTATTAGACTATCTCTAATTGGTCGTAGAAATTCTTAGAGAAGGGCAGTAGACACTCCTTCTTTCTGACGTCATTACAAAATCATAAAATTTCCCAAAATTTGAAGTAAAGGTGGCCAAGGGCCCAAGTGTACAGCTATAAAGCGATAAACGGCTTAAGGCGTCCTAAGCTGGGACAAGATGCTAAAATGTGTTTTCGAAAGGATGAACATAAAGTAAGGGAAAATGTCCCTGAGACTAATGATTTTGAAAGAGCAAACTTTCCGGTAATAATACTAAAGACAAAATAGCAGATGTTGCACGTTGCCGTTGTCGCAGAAATAGTAATTTTAGAAAGCTGAATACAATTCTGTTTTGGAGAAAAATAAATCGAAATGTTGTAGAAAAAATCGAGAGAAAAATACGTTGAGAAAGAAAATAAATTGTTACGACGTAACATCTTGGCCCCATTGAACCGTACATGAGTGTTCAAGGTGTATCTAAAGACAATGGCTAAATAATAGATGACATTGCTGTACAAATTAAAAACATTTGTTCAAGAACTGAAAAAATTGATATGAGAATTAAATATATATAGATAATATTTAATAAAAATACCAAAAACGTTAGATAAGACATACGTCGATGCGTACAATAAAAATACTCTATGCAAGATTTATACCTAAGGAAGATACCTTGTTATGTTAATTGGAACGCTAAAAAACATATAGTTATAAATAGAAGTATCAAATCAATTATGGAAATGCATAATAATGTAAATAATTTAAAGAGAAAATAGTGTGTAAGACTAAAGACACGAAATCCACTTGATCGTGGTTGAATGCTGAAAACTAGTCAGTTTGCGAGTAGATCGGAAGCGGGTACAATTTTTTGAGACATCGATCGTAGTATCCCGATGCATTTTTTAAGGT
>CAKNYM010045056.1:29400-90158 GCA_932195095.1 Andricus curvator | reverse complement strand
AAAATACGTTCATTTCGCGACTTACCTGAAAAAAACAAATATTTAGAATAATACCAATTTTTTAAACAATTTTAATTTGTCTAAACATTCAAGAGTATCCTTAGAAAACAAGGTAGAACCTCAAAATATTTCAATTTTTGAAAAATCGCAAAAATAAAATATAAAAATCTGCCCGCATCGCGGGCACATTCTCATCACGCGCTTCGCGCGCGGCTCGCAAGTTTGGGCGCGCCTAGGGCGCGCGACTGTTGGATCTCGCTCGGTTCCTCTAGATTTTTGAACTTCGTATTCGACTTGGATGAAAAGAAAAAATTTGTTTGCTAATCTTATTAAATGATCAAAACCTCTACATATTAAGTGATTGTTAAATTTATTTTTATTTTAGACTGAAAAGGAACTTTATTTACTCAAGGTTCTATCGACCTTGAGGAACATATTCTCATCCAGAAACTCGCGCTCGATAATTGATGTGAAAATCATTTGAACGCGCACTTTGTGTTTCGTCTTATATGTTCTTCATATACAAATTACTAAATTTGTATTTGATTTCAAATGAAAAATAATGATATAATTTAGGCGACAAATTTTATTAGTTAAAATTTTATTTTGCTTGTGCCGTTTTTCAAAAAAGTTAATTTTTTTCATTTTGAATATATTCGTACAACAAAAATTGATTACAAGTTTGTAAATCTTTTTTGAATGCACAATTTTTGTTCATTTATCTGTTTTCGTACCTTGCATTGTTTTTTCAAAAATTTGATTTTTCTTACTGTCAGTGTTATTTTCACGAATAAAACAAAAACTACACATCCTATTGAAACATGATTCACAACAAATTTGTACCTCTTCTTTGGATGAACAAATTTTGGTTTCTGTCGTTTTTTTCGTAGCTCGTGTTATTCGTCCAAAAATTGGATTTTTCTATTTTCAATGCTGTTTTTTACGAACAAAACAAAAACTACGCGTCATATCAAACAGTGAATGATAACAAATTTGTAGATCTTTTTTAGGTGCATAATTTTGGTCGAATCATCTTTTCTCGTATCTTGCATAGTTTGACAGCAAAATAGAATTTTTGATTTTTCATTATTTTTTTGTGCGATCAAAATTTGAATTTTTGATTTTTCAAAAAATTCAAAAAGTTGTTATGGAAATATTATAGGGTGTTCAAGAAGCAATGTTTTTCTCCTCTTGACTTTTTTTTCATATCGTGCGTTTTTCGGCTTAAAATGTTCATTTTCGTTTGTTTTTGGGAATTTTGAAAATGCTATAACTCCAGTAATTTGTTTTTTATCACGAAAAGTCATAAAAATATTTTGTTCGTCATTTTGCGTACTACTAATAACCCTACATAGAATTTTCAAATCTTCAAAAAAAGTGGTCTCAAAAATTTGCTGATCTGATCAATCTTTCCAAAGTTATCGTGCCTACACGATACAGACAGACAGACAGACGGACAGACAGACACCTTCGTAAAAATCGTTTTTTCTGACTCAGGAGGTCTCAAAACGTGGAGATTTGATGAAAACCATCTATGTCAAATTTTACATAAAACTAATACCTTCTCATTAGAATGAGAATGTAAATAAATTAAATTGTTTAAACAATTTAAATTTACTTAAATATTCACGACTTTCATTAAAAAACAAATTAGTACTTAAAAATATTAAAATATGTCGAAAATTTGGTGGGATAAAATGTTTCCCCTGCTTTTTTTAGGTAAACTATATACTTGAACAAACAAGCATTATTTAAATAATTGTAAACTTATTTAAACCAATTATTTTATTGTAATCATTGATTAAAGAACTCATAACGGTTAGAAAATACGTTCATTTCGCAAATTACAGGGAAAAACAAATTGTTTGTACAAATTACAATTGAATAAACAATTGAAAATTAGTTAACATATGAATAAATCGTTAATAAATCGCAATATTACGTAAAAACAGTTTTAGTATTAGTACAACATTTTTCAATTTTGATAATATCTCGAATTGTTATATACCTATCAAAATCCTATAATGACCGTCGAATTGTTAAAAAAATTACATATTTTAGTATAATTAATCGGAGTGTCTCGTCGTCCCGAAATTCGGGATGAGTAGCCACAGCCATAATTAATTCATTTCGTCAAAGTCACAATCAAATTTCGTCAAAAAGTGTACTTAACACCCTTTAGCTTTCCCTGCTTCAATTCTGTCCTCGTGGGTGAGTGTAATCCCCTCAATTAATTCCTGGGGATTTTTTGTACAGAAGAAGTACCACGCCTGTACATTTCTTACTCAAAAGATATCTTGTGTTCAAAAAATCATTGTGACAATTTGTTTAGGATAGTAAGAAAGGACGATAAAGAGTTAAACGCAAAAAAAGAAATTTATTTCGAAGCATTAATTATTTATTTTTCTAAGCTGATAAATAATTATGATAAAAAATATTATATTAGATATTAAACTTTAAATATAAAATCACAGAATACATTTAAAATACAAAGCTTCCTCTATGAGGAAGAAAAAGAAACAAAGTCAAGAATAATTAATCTAAACTTAATTAATTAGTTTCATTGGTGCTTATTTTTCCAACAGAGTTTCCACCACCACATGAATGCGCAATTTATAATTGTTGTGTTTCACTAAGTAGACTTTGACTTCCTTATTGCTAATATTTCCAAGCGATATTCCAATTTATTTATTATATTTCAGAAACTCGTCTAGGCATTTCTCATTGTTAGTAATACAGACAGGTATCCCAAGGATGTCTTCAAAATCTGAAATTATATCAAATCAGTAAAAACAGAGTTTGGAAGTAATTTACATGGAACTTTTACAAGTTCTTTTTAATACTAATTAACCTGATTTTCACCAGAAGAAACAATTTTTATAACATGCTACTTTCTAATTCATTTGTATCAAAATATTGTAGCTTCACACAAGAGTGGTCCGGATGAAAAATAAGTTCTTTTGATTTGAGCGGAACGGTAGTGTATATCTGTACCGAAAAAATCTGGCTAATTTTCTCGAAATTTCGAAATATCTAATCCCTTTTCCAGGTCTTGCTATTCGTACTGAAAAAATCCGTCTATTCTTATTAGAATTCCGGTACACGTAGCCACGGTCTTTCTTAAACTCCTTCTTCAGTCCTCACCCCTATGATTGTTTTTTCAGTTTTCTCAAAAATTGTTTAAAAATTCCTTCTTGTTTCTTCACCATATGAAAGCTTTTTTGGGGCCTTCCTTCGAATCAAAGAATTTTTTTTGTTTTGCACCGCCCTGATTTACAGTATTTGTTATAAGGAAAATATTTTTATAACCACATTTCAGTATAACTTTTTCTACTATTTCTTTGTGATGTACTAACTTGTTCAAACAGCTGTAAATCGAGCTCTCAAATTTTACACGCTGTTATTTCTACCCGTTTTTTACAACTGTATATTTTGCGTTAATACTACAGTGAAGAAGACAAAAAGTATTGTGACAATAATGTGAAAGAGTTCTAATCGTTCGTTTCTGCATTGTAGATCAGGCCATAGTACAATATTTCGATTAGTTTTATAAAAAAGTTAAGAGCTATTAAACAAAAAATATTATTTTAAAGTTGAAAAAATGTCGAATGTCACAGTAAAAATACAACAGAAAAAATAAAAAGGTAATCTTTACAGCGATTTCAGAGTAATCTTTACCTGCAACAAAAATTACCTTCACCGTGTTAAGATTTACCCACCACATTGGGTACGTCAAGCATTGCTGGGAGGCTTATTATAAAAGTTGGGGTAATTTGGGATTTGGGAAGGGATGTGAGTCAAGTTAGTTTTTACGATTTGATGAATAACAATTATATAAATAGAAATTATTTAAACAATTGTGAAATATGTTAAACAGAAAATATTATTTTTGACATTGATCAACCATATCAATTATCTCAAAAAATAGTAACTTTGAACAAATAACTGGAAAAACGTTGTTTAAAATACTGTAAATTGATTTATAAATATTTGAAAACTTGTCATTTATTGAGTAAACATAATTCACGTTGAAAAAATCGTCTTCAAGATGAGTTTCACATAAATCTGCTATTTAACTATTATTGGGGAATTTTCCAGGCACAATACATCTGGGTTTGGGGACGTTAAAATTGAAATTTATTGAGTGAAAATTATTACTTGATCATCTAAGAAGTGACTAAACTTTAATTTACAAAAAGTTCATAATGAGTATTTCTTTCTTTCATTTTTTTCTAAAACTGAGTATTTCCCATTTAAAATCCCATGTTAATTTCAAAAACAAGGTTTACTGTTGACCGATTTAAAGAAATTGAATTACTTTTTTTAGAAAATGACAAATTTAGGCGGGGATCTATCACCAAAAAAAATTAATTGGGAATAAATTTGGACCACCCTAATATCACATTCTTATTTGTAAGGAATTAATTGAAGTTCATTATTCCTTTCAGAAATAGCAATTTGAATCTCTTTTTTAAGTTAAATTTATTGCAATGATAAATTTTTTGATCAGATAAATAAAACAGCGACTGATTGGCAATTGGTTTACTCTTTGTGCATATTTCGGGTTCGAAAAAGAGATTTTCAATTAATTAGCACAAAAGCTCTATCTACACAGAAACACCCAGGGATTCAATTTTATTTCAGGTAATTTTCTTACCAACTCATTTTGAACTTCAGTCATGTTGGCTTTTTTTATTAATGTCAAAACTGAAAAACAATTGAATTGCTTTCAATATCTTTATCTGAATGAAACATTATTTTTTTCTGTGTAGATGCTTTAAATATTGTAAATCTTGAAAATGTTATGAAAAGAAAAAAGATAAAGGTTTGAAAAACTGTCAAAGTCTTAAATATTGATTTAAAATGATACTTGAACTTAATTTTTATTTTATATATCACACACCTTCTTTTCCATTCATTTTATTAGAACATAAGTCAAGTTTAAGATGTCTCGATTTCGGTTGTCTTAAGATTTTAAAAAATGCCAAAGAAAAATAAGAGACAGCGTTTGTCATTCAAAGAGAAATCTGAGCTTGCTGGTCAAGTGAAAGCAGTTGGCTCGTGAAGCTGATTGGAACAATAATGTTTAAAATTGTCAATATCAGAAAAAAAAATCGTCAAAAACAAGTAATAATATTGTTTTGGAGGCTGCTAGGTAGAATGGTTTAGGAGAGCGAGAGACAGAGGCCGCAAACGCCCGCAAGCGTTTAGAGTAAGTGAGCAGGAAAAACATTATTTTTACGTATTGCTGACATTGTAGTTTTTCTTCAATTTTGAATTATTATGTGTCTTAGATAACAAAATGGACGAAATTAAATAAATATTTGTTACTATAGAGAAAAATCCAACAGAAATTGTTCAAACGGCCCTGACTGTTTATGTTCGGATTCACCCGATTTAGGGCCAAGGCTATTTGCTGGCAACCCCCGACACTGTCCTTAAACCGAGGGTTTGGTGTACTTCTTCTTGCCTATACAACGCATTCTCGTGCGGACATACATTGTATAATACTTCTGATACATAATATAAGTCAAGAGCTCAGATGAGTTTGATCGTCGTAAAAGTTGTATTAGTAGTTTTTATCAACTTACTGGTGGTTTTTTATTGATCTCGGAATGAGAAATATTTTTCCTGAAACGATTTTGTTCGCGAATCCAAATATTGACAATAATTGTGGGAAGTAAATATTAAGCTTACCAAATTTACTTACATTTGAGGAGTAAGCGAACAAAACGTTATACATCCATTTTTTGACAAAATTGAGATGATTGTTTCTGTATGTTTGGAATATAATGAGTTTGATTATTAAATTCAAGTTAGCGAACAAAAAATTATTTGCACGAATTTATATTTATACATCTTAATTTTTTCACGGAAATAGGTTAAAAAAGCGAGAAAGTAGGATTTTTAAAGAAAACTCAATTTCATCAAAAAGTTGACTTAGCACCCTTTAGCTTTCCCTGCTTCAATTTTGTTCTTGTGGGTCAATATAAACCCTTAAATTAGAAAATTAATATTTATAGAAAACAAAGTAAAGAATAATTAATCTAAACTGAATTACTTAATTGCATTAGTGCTTATTTTTCCAACATAGGATATAATATCTGTAAGAATTTATATAGAACACAGAGATCGTGAATAATTTGCTGAATATTCACACCACATGAATGCGCAATTTATAATTGTTGTATTTCACTAAGTATACTTTGACTTCCTCATTGTTAATAATTCCGAGCGATATTCCAATTTATTTATTATATTTCAGCAACTCGTCTAGGCATTTCTTATTGTTAGTAATACAGACAGGTATCCCAAGGATGTCTTCAAAAGTTGAAATTATAAAAAATCAGTAAAACAGTGTTTGGAAGTAATTTACATGGAACTTTTACAAGTTCTTTTTTTAATACTAATCAATTTGATTCTCACTAAAAACAACAATTCTTATAACGCATTACTTTAAAACACTGGTGATAAATTGAATTGTTATGACTTGGATGACTTGTTATGAATTGTTATGTCCAAATGGAAAATTAGTTTTTCTGATTTGAGCAGAAAGGCAGTGTCTATGTATACCGAAAAATTCCGGCTAATTCTACCGAAATTTCGGTACGAATAGTCCCTTTTCCAGGTCCCGCTATTCGTACCGAAAAGTTTCGGCTATTCTTACCAAAATTTCGGTACAAGCAGACACAGCCTTTCTTAAACTCCTTCTTTAGTCCTCACTCCTTGGATAGTTTTTTTATGTTTTTGAAAAAATTGTTTAAAAATTCATACATGTTTTTTTCACCAAATGGAAGCTTTTAGGGGGTCTTCCTTCAAATCAAAGTAACTTTCTTTGTTTTGCACTGCCCTGATTTACAGTATTTTTTATACCGGAAAATATTTGTGCATTCTAGTAACATTTTCTACTTTTTCTTTATAATATACTCACTTGTGCGAACAGCTGTAAATCGAGCACCCAAATTTTACCCGCTGTTATTTGCACCGGTTTTCTACTGCGTTGGATAATGAGGAGGAGATTTTTTATTCTCTGAGATGGTAGATAATACCAATCACTATTATATACAGCTTGCGTAAGTCCAAAACTCTGAAAAAATTAAAAACATTGATTGCAATAAAAATTAAATCTTATAGTTTGAAAAATCTCACCTCGAATTGAAGTGTTTCTGCTACGTAACAGTAGAGATAAAAATTCCCTATCATGTAAGCAAGCATAAACACTATAAAAACCATATCGTAAACGACTGATTTTGAGCTTTTATCCGTCAAATACTAAAAAATAATGTATGTTGTTTATTTTAAATTAAGAAGTTTTCTCAGATCCTAAAATTATTAAGATTTTTAATTGCAAACGGAAGTAATATAAAATACTAATGACATTGTTGTTATGGTTGATTAACCTGATTAATTTCTTCGATTAAATTTGAGAGCCTTAGAATATGGATTCTTTCAAATATCATCACTAACAACTTTAAAATATTTAATACTTTAACGCTTAAATTCTGCCACTTTCGGATTTTTTTTATTCCTTTGAATTTAAAACATTATTTTAAATTTAGGAGAATCGAAATTTAGACATTTTGACTTTTTCAGATTGTAATAGAAAAAAGTACATTAATTTTCTTCGTGATTTGAAATAAATAAATTTAAAGACAGAAAACATTCTATTGCACATCATTTTAGGACCTGAGTTTCTTTGCTTAAAAACTGAACGTATAAAGTAATTCATTAGTTTATAATAAAAGTCAACATTCACTCAAGAAAATATCGGTACGAATACGATGGAATATTTTCTTGATCCGAAACAATTTTTCTTGTCTCAATAAAATGTACTCGATTGAAAAGAATCAAGTTTCTTCATTTCAGGTACATTTTCATGACACAAGAAAAATTTGCTTGGATGAAGAAAATATTGAAGGGTCGATAGGGTTGAGTGTAATACGGGATTGGTATGATAAATACAGATTTGGAATGATAAGCCAATTAGTTATCAACTTTTTTATTACAAAATCAAGATTTTATCCCGTACGAACTGTTTACCGTTACGGAATTCTTCGTGGAACTAACCCCTTTTCTAGGTCGTTCAGGGCTAATGTTACGGAAAATTTCATAATTTGGTTTTTCTGGTAGTCCTTGCAAACACTGAATTCCACGTAAAGACTTGTGTAACCCTGCGAGTGATGTACGATATTACATTCGAAATCAGTATCTCATGAGACTATAGGGCACCCTGAAAAGTGAGAGTTAGATAGCCCTTTACCGAAATGGTGCGAGAACGTCCTATGATGTGAATGTTTTTTGATAATGATGATGATCACTGTCGGAACATTCTTCGTTTGGTTTTGTTTTCTCCATTTGTCAAATTCCTCGAGGGCCAGCTGATATTTATTCTTTAATTTTTCGGGTAGTAAATAGTGTGCTTTTTCACTTTTTGATTTCTGTTCAGTGGTGGGATTTTTGTGGGTTTGTTCATGATTTTAAGTGCAGGAAGATGTACAATTATAGCATTTCGCGACGTAATTTCAGATCATTGAAGATTTCACGGATTCTATTGTTTTAGATGAAAACATACGATTGACGTGGCAGTCATCTGTTTGGATTGTAATTGGTAATCTCGTATGGCGCGAAATTTTCAAAGTGGTTCGGTGCGAGGAAGAGTTTTGTATATATATACATGTCTACAGTACGGCTAGAGAATACATTGCGCGTTATTCAGTGGCCATTTGTGGAACTAGTAATCTGTCAGTGGGGTTCGGTAAAGGGCTATCTAACGCTCACTTTTCAAGTGGCGTTATAGGCTCATAACATGGTGGTTTCTAATCAAAAATATTTTTTCACGCATGGTCTTGTTAATTAAAGAATGTGAAGATTGAAAGTAGAAAGTGTAAAGACAATTTTGGAAGAACTTGAAACAAGAATCTTATCAAATATTTGAAATATCATTAATCAAAGTACAAATTTATAATTTCGTTACACACTTGCCCCTATCGACCCTATTGTCCGTAATCGTACCCATATTTTTTAGATTCAATGATAATTTTTTTCATATTCTTTCTAGGCCTCACTTTTACTTACGTATATAAGCTGGTAACCTTGAACACAAAATTGCAAACTATTCGCAAGTAATTGTGCAAATAATATAGGATTGAACGTATCTTTCAGCATTCCAATGCATCTTTTATGAGGAACAAAAATATTGGCATAAATAGCGAATGAAAATATATGAAATACAATAAAACTAAAATGATAAACATATTCATCAATTATTATTCAGAAACCTGTTAATATGGTCGTGCTTGTGAATTATATGACTTGTCATGTTCTTGAACCCTGTAGGAGAATTTTTGTTGTTCATTTCACTGACAATATTTAGAATATTTAACTGCAAAACTCTAAATTGACCGCCGAGGTGAAGACCAACTTGGGAAAATAAACTATCTGTGCCACAATAAGCCACGTTTGCCAATGTCGCACCTAGGCACCCCATAAAGTAAGTAATTTCAAAAATAGGACTATAATTCCACTCGTACGGGATGTAGCTATTTATAAATAAAATGCGCGTTGCATTTAAATCGGTTTTTCCCCACACGTCGATATTCCAATAAAAAACTTGAACTAAACGAGAGATATTGGTAGCAACAGCCAATCCAATTGAAATAGTTGATATTTTTCTGCCAAATTGACCATATTCTATCATTATATTGTATTCCTTCGATGTTTTGTTATCCCAGTCTTTGATGATAAAAGTAAGGAGTTTCTGCATTTCTAGTTTAAAAAAAAAAACATTATTTTGGACATTTTTTTACATTTGTTTTTACATTTTTTTACACAGAAACTAGGACGGGAGAATATATTGGAAACATTTCATCAATAAAATAAAAAGGGATTGAATTTGCCCGAAAACCAAAATAATTGAAGATAGTAACAAAACTGACATTTGAAAATTTCTTAATCATCCGCAACTTTAGATATATTTAAATTTTATTTTAGTTATTTCAAATGTGGGTGCAATCAGATCTATCTACCTTAAGCTCCGAGTTAAGCACCCTCACGGTATGCTATTTCTAGAACAGGCGGCCTCGGAATTCAACGGAAAGCAAGATAAGCTGAAGGCCAAGACAAGCAATGCTCGAAACCGTGCTTAATTCGGAGGTTGAGGTACATATTTTATTTTCAAGTAGATATTAGGAACACCTCCAGAAACAACAATAAATATTTTAACATTGGCATGGTTGCTCATAAAAATGTTAATTTTGAAAAACTTAAAAAAATATTAAATTAGTATATTTTTGAAAATGGATGCTTTCAGTTTCCGATTGGCTGAAATTGAAATACTTCACACACACAATTTAATAATACCTAAAACCATTGTTGCCTTTACATGTATTGGGATCGTAACTGACTTTTTTCTAAGATAAAAAAATAAATACCGAATCAGAAATTTTCGAATCGGAATTTTCAAATTCTAGAAATTATAAAATTCTCAAAAATAGTGAATTCCCAAAACGAGCTCGGTAAATAGTAAATTGCCGAATTTTCAAATCGCGGAAAAAATAAGATTTAACAGTAAACTTGAGAATAAATACACCATATAACATGAAAGTTTCTAACAGATAAAAACTGTTGAATATTTTTTTTGCGGGAATTTTAAAATTCGGCAATTTACTCTTCCGGAATATTACAGTTCCGCAATTTACTATTTTCGTGAATGTGAAAGCCCGGATCTTGAAATTTCGAAAGTAAAAAGTTTTATAATTATTATGATTCCTCAAATATATACACACTTTTTCTGTAGCACCGGAGAACGATCATCTTTACCAGAGCGACTAAAATAGGCAAATGGAGAGTGAGGATATCACTTATGATGTCTAAATCACCCAAATTTAAAAACAACTGTATATTTTGCGTTAATACTACAGTGAAGAAGACAAAAGGTATTGTGACAATAATGTGGAAGAGTGATAATCGTTCGTTCCTGCATTCTGGATCAGGCCATAGTCCAATATTTCGAAGAGTAATACGACTCAGTTTCATAAAAAAGTTGAGAGCTATTAAACAAAAAATATTATTTTAAGTTGAAGAAATTGCAACTGTTACCATTAAAATATGCACCAATTATAGTTCCACAAGTTCTTGTTTTAATTACTTTTCGTCACATATATGGGTATATCATATTAATTTAATTAATATACACCTATAGTAACTTCTGTATAAATATATCACATTAGAGCGGTCCAAAAAAAAACGATTTTCGATTTTCGGTGATCGATCCCCACAATTTGATCGTTTTCCGGTAAAAGAAATTCTCATGGCATTTTAAATGAGAAAATCTCAGTTTGCGAAAAAATGGAACAAAGGAGTACTTGTTATTAACTTTTTGTAAATTAAAGTTTAGTCACTTTTTAAGAAATATTCAAGGAATAATTTCCACTCCAGTACTTTTAATTTCGAAATCGCTCCACTGATGTATAGTGGCGTTTTCAGTTCAATTCCGGGCTGAGGCAGATTTTTTCTTGTTCTCCAAAAAATTATTTGTCCGAAGTAAATGTTGAAACATCGAATTTCAATTAATTACTAACGTTTCACGATTAACAGGGGAAAAATGTTCTGAAGGAATAATAATTGTTTAGACAATTGAAAATTAGTTAAAAAATACATGGCAACTTGTCACTTGCCAAATAAGAATAATTAACTTCATATTTTATAATTAACTTAAACAATTTACCCCTGGAAGTGACCGAAAAATGCAAAATAGCAGCTTTATGTTAAATTCATCCTAAGACGATATTTTTTTGAATTTTTTCAACATGAATTATTCTTATTTACTAAGTGAATAGTGTTCAAGTTTTTTTTTAACTACCGTCAAACAGGGTAATTTCGGACACCACTACATTCCCTAAGTCGATACGATAAATTACTCAAAACTGTTCCAAGATTCTGGAATCAGTTCAAGCCTTAACTGGCTCTGGATTTAAACAATTTTTATTTGTTCAAACAATTTGTTTTCCCTTTAAATCATGAAATGTGACTATTTTCTGGAATTAATGGCGCAGCTGATTAATTTTAAGACTGATAATTATTGTGATAGGCAGTTTGCAATTATTTAAACAAAGTCGCTTATTATTCAGTATTTACTTATCTCAGAACTTATAACCTAATTCTTCAAAAAATAATTTTTAAAACCATATATTCAGTTACGTTACAGATAGTTATTTTTTCAGATCAATAATGTTGAAATAAGAAAATACTAAATAATAAGCAACATAGTCTGAGAGATTCAAAAAATAGAATTTTCTCCACCCTTCCTATGAAAAAGAGCAAGTGTTATTATTGTTGAAATAATTCTTGCAAACTGTCATTCAGAAAAAGTATCGCTCTTAACATTCATTAACTTCGTCATTAACTCCAACAAATAATAACTTATCACGCTTTACGGTGAAAAAATTGACTAAATAAACGTCAATTGTTCAATCACTGCCAAATATCCTAAATAAACAAATATTACTCCAGACATTCTTAAATTTTGCCATTAATTTCAGAAGATATTAAGTTATTACGAACCAATGACAGTAGCTAGGTGGTGATTTTCGACTGGTCGACATCTCGAATGTTGAGCACGGGCGGGCGTGGTTGGTGCTCGGATGGGTGACCATTCATGATTCTCGCTTAGTCGTGTTTTTACTGCGTTTAACTAATTTCGAGGGGGAGCTTTGAAGCTGAGGATGAATCTGGGCATCTATCGGTAGCCGGCTGTGTTCAAGAGTTTTGGTTTTCTACAATTTTCCACTTCTCTGACTAAATGTTCAGGCGAATGCGAGCGCCTATAATAAAAATCCGGCTGCAGATGATAGGGGATTTTAAAAATTGAAACACCCAAAAGTTTGAGTCTGAAAGCATTATTATGAAAGTTGGGGTAATTCGGGATTTGGGAAGGGATGTGAGATAAAAAGTTTAACGTATGTCGATCTCGTGTGGGAGGGGGATTTTGAGATATGTCAAAACCCGTAAGTAAAAACGTAATCTAATCTGATCTATTAAGTTTTTTCGATTTGATGGAAAACAATTATACAAATAGAAATTATTTAAACAATTGTAAAGTATGTTAAACAAAAATATTATTTTTGACTTTGATCAACTATATCATTTATCCCGAAAAAGAGTATCTTCTAACGAATAACTGGAAAAAACAATGTTTAAACAATTGTAAATTAGTTTAAAAATATTTGGAAACTTGTCAATTATCGAAAAAACATCATTCATGCTGAAAAAAATTGTCTTTAGCATAAATTTTGCATAAAACTGCTATTTTGCGATTTTTGGGACATTTGGCGCGCACAATACATGGAGGTTGGGGAGGTTAAAATTAAAAGTTATTTGGTGCAAATTATTCCTTGAACATTTAAGAGGTGACTAAACTTTAATTTACAAAAAGTAAATAACAAGTATTTCTTTCTTCCATTTTTTCGGAAACTGAACATTTCCAATTTAAAATTCCATGTTAATTTCCAAAGCACGGGTTAATGTTGACCGATTTAAAAAAATTGAATTTCTTTTTCCGGAAAACGAACTAACTGGGACGGGATATATCATCAAAAATAAAAAATAAAATTACAGCAGGATAAATTTGGACAAAAGCTCTATCTACACAGAAAAAAGTAGGGATTTTGAACTTCAGTTATGTTCGCTCTCTTGATCAATGTCACAACGGAAAAATAATTGAATTGCTTTCAATATTGTTATTGCTCTATAAGAACCAATTATGGCTCAATATAGTTTCAGAACATTTTGACGCCTTTTCTTTTTCTAAATAAAACTTTATTTTGGAAAACTGTCAAACTCGTGAATATTGATTTAAAATGATACTTGAAGTTAATTTTTATTTTATAGATCACACACCCTCTTTTCCATTCATTTTATTTGAATATAAGTCAATGGCGAGTTTATGCGAACTAAGGTATCACTCTTTTTGAATTACTTCTTCTTGCGTATACAACGCATGCTCGTGGACATACATGGTATATTACATATAATACGTCACATAATATAAATCGAGAGCTCAGACGAGGTTGATCGTCGTGAAAGCTGTACTAGTACTTTTTATCAACTTACAGTCGGTTTTTATTGATCTCAGGATAAGAAATTTTTTTCTTGAAATTTTTTTACCTACGAAGAGCAGGTAAATACTAGAAATAATTTAATTCCTTTTCCAATTATAAATATTTTCATTTTTTTTAATAGCCGAAAGTGAAGTGTCTATTTTGTACATGTCTCTGATGTCAAAAAGATTTTGTTCGCAAATCCAAATATTGATAATAATTGTGGGAAGTAAATAAAAAGTTAAGAAATTTCACTTATATTTGAGGAGTGTGTGAAAAAAACATAATAAATCCATTTTGAAAAAAATAAAGATATTGATTGTTTCTGTCATTTGGAATATCATGAGTTCGATTATCAAATTTGTGTTAGCGGAAAAAAAATTTCTCACGGTTTTGACGTCTATCCATAAAATAAAATGTATTCAAAAAAATTAATTTTTGATTACAGATTCATTACGTAAATAGGTAAAACTTTTTAAACATGTAAACTCTTTTTAAAATTCAAAAATATTTTTCAATTTTCTCTTATGATATATAATTTTACAAAACTTATAATGATTTCTTTTAAGTTAAAAGTATAGCAATCATGTATAAAATGATCTTCCGATTTCATATATGTAAACAAGAGATGATAAATTTATATAATTAAAACATGAATAATCAGTGAAATATGCCTTTGCTGAAGCAAAGGTGAGTAAATCCATTTTCATCTTGTTAATGACTTCAAGAGTGTATTAAATTGAAACGATTTTTCCCATTTAATGTATTTAACAGCCTGACTGATTATAATAGCCCATTTCAAATTCCATTTTTTTCCATGGATTTCAAACCATAATGTCAAGCTGAAAGTTTAAAAAAATATAAAGAAGAGAGCAAGGCAATTATATAAATTAACAGGGTGTCTAACAGACCAGGAAATCGGGAAAAGTGGGAAATGACCGAGATTTTTTTTTACCGGGAAAAATGGGAAAAGATCGGGAATTTGATTAAGTGACCGGAATTTTTATCTCGAATGTACTAATATGCAAGTTAAAAGTGGAATTTTCGAAAAGAAGTATAAATTTGAATGTTGACAGAGGATTTCAGTAAAGAATTATAATTTCGTCTTTGAGCCAGGGAATTGTCTAAAAGATTGATAATTTTGGGTTGGGTCAGAAAATAAATAAAAGAACTATAAACAAAAATTTACGCAAATAATCACAATTATGCTGACTTAGAATAGGGAGTTTCCGGGACGAATTATAATTGGGAGTTTGGAATTAGGGAATTTCAGTGAAGAAATATAATTTTGACGATCAGGACAGAGAATTCCCGTAAAGAATTATAAATTTGGATTTTGAATAGGGAATTTCATAGAAAATTAAAATTTTTATTTTGGGACAGGGTTATATCTTCATTTTATGTTCACTTTAGAACAGGATCGTTCGTTAAGAATTACCATTTTTACTTTAGGAAAGGGACTTTCCGTAAAGAATTATAATTTTACTTGAAGCATGGATTTTTTTACATGGAACAGGAATATTGGAAAATAATAATAATTGTGATGATGGTATAGTCAGTTTTCTAAAAGAACTATAATTCTGAGTTTGGACAGAAGTGAATATTAAGCTTACAAAATTTATTTACATTTAAGGAGTAAGCGAACAAAACGTGAGAAGACCATTTTTTTTTAATTTAGATGACTGTTTCTGTATGCTTGGAATATCATGTAAAGTCTTTTTAAAATTCATAAATATTTATTTATTTTTTCTTATAATATATATCCCGCGTGAAAAAAAGTTGCCTTGCTCAAGCATGGGTCAAAAATAGGTCAAAAATGGGTGAAGATTGTTCAAGGATGAGACACGTATGGATCGTTTGCGTGGCTTAAGCATTGCTTGTGTCCACGACCCATGCTAAACCTAAATGATTAGTCAAACACTAAATTCCATGGTTTCCAGAGTTAATATTGCATAAAAACAATAATAGGGAGTTCCGCTCTGACTAAAACCTTACTAATTCTCTTTTTATCATTTCAAATAAATTAACTTAGTTTTAAACGCTTTTTCCAACCGGAATTCATGACTGGTTCCGAACGTCAAAACAGTACGCATCACCTAGAATGTAAGTTTTAAAAATGTATTGAAATTTGTTTAAATTTTTTGTATTTCCTATTCAAATAATATGTTACAGCGCAAAGTTCAATTTCTAGATTCAATTCTGAGGAATAGAATGGGACAAGCCCTGGTAAAAATTGCGAAGCTTTTCCTAGTTTCGGCAACGCTAATTGAAGTCAAACAATGAGAAGGGGAAAAGTTGAAATTCAAATTTCAAACTTCTATCCATCTTTATCCCTGCTGGTGCTATTCTAAGTTGAAGAATGGGACAAGCCTGGATCAAAATAGCAAATCTTTTTCTAGCTTCGGTAACGTTCAGTCATGTATAATAATAAATACAAAAATGACTATTCACGTACTAGTCCAGTGGCAAATAGCAAGATTAGTTACCATCATAGAGAAGAGTCCACAGTTCGTAGATAAAGAAGCTGGAGATGAAGTAGCCCTTCCTTTCGCCGTAAAAAAAATTAAAGCTATCCTGGAAATGTGGGGCGGTAATTAAAATTTATATTTTTAAACTGAAACCATGACTATTCAATTTTTCGCTCGAAATTCATCTTTTTCAGTTGAAAATTCAACTATTTTGATAATAAATTCATCTAATTGGTTGAAAATTAACCTTCTTGACAAAAGTTTATATGTTTAGGTTGAAAATTTGTTTAGGTCTAGGATTAAAATATTTTGTGGATTTGCCTTTTTTGTCAAAATATCAGTTATTGCATAATTCAGCGAGAATTTATATTTTGCGGTTGATAATGTAACTACTGCTTACTTGGAAATTGAACTATTTAGTTGAAAATTAACTTTTTTGTTCAACATTTTTATTTGCAGGTTAAAAATTCGTCTTTTTGAAAAAAATATCAGCGATTTGGTTGAAATGTTTGTTTATTGCCTCACTGAAACCCCGCTTTCAGTTAAAAATCTATCTTTGTGATTGAAAATTTATCTCTTTGGTTAAAAATTTAATTACTTTCTGAAAATGATCCTTTTTATTGAAGGTTTATATTTTCAGGTTAAAAATTCGTCTGTTTCGCTTGAAGATTAAACAATTTGGTTGAAATCTTTTTCTTTCTGGACTGAGAAATCTTTTTTTGGTTGGAAATGTTACTATTTTTTTCAAAATTCGTCTTTTCGGTTTGAAAGTTCATTCTTTTGGCAGAAGTTTCATCTCTTTTGGTGAAAATTGCCACTGTTTGGTTAAAAGTTACACATACTTGGTTGAAAATGTAACTACTATAATGCGTTTACTTGGAAATTCAACTATTCAGATTAAAATTAGCTCTATTTGTTAAAAATTATATTTGTGGGTTAAAAATCTGTTTTTTCAGTTCAAAAACTAAACAATTTGGTTACCTTTGTTTATCGTTCTGAATAATAATTACTAAATTTCTCAAAATAATTTTATTCGGGAATCTTAAAAGCGTCTGAGTATTAAAATGTTCCATTTCTTCTATAGCTGACCAAAAAATTTGAATATAATTTCTAATTGTCAACCGCCATGTTGGATAAGTTATTTTGATCATTGTAATTTTATATTCAGATTCAGATAATACATTTCGTAAACACTTACATGGAAAGTTTCATGACTGGAACACAATTTGCAAATTTTCCACCGATATAATGGATCTGTCACTATAATTCTTCCAATTTTGACTTCAGACTCATAATCAGGAACCTCAAAATTCTCATAATTCGAAAATTCCTAAGATTTGAAAAAAAAAAATAATTTTCAAACGCTATATTAAATATAAATATGGGGTTTCTAATTTAAAAGTTTCTCCTTCTCAATATTTGACTTGAATGAGTATTACCACAGCTAGAAAAACATTTGCAATTTTGATCCAGGCTTGTCCCATTCTTCTCCTTAGAATGGTACCAGAAGGCTAAAGATGGATCAGGATTGCAATTCAAATTTCCGCCTTTCCTCTTTTCATTGTTTGACTTGAATTAGCGTTACTAAATTTAGAAAAATGTTTGCAATTGTTATCCGGTCTTATCCCATTTTTGTCCTTAGAATGACATTAGGAGGCTAAATATCAATTCAAGTTTCCAATTTAAACTCCAGCTTTTCTCCTTCTTAATATTTGACTTGAAGTAACATTATCGTAGCTATAAAAACCTTTGCAATTTTAATCCAGCTTGTCCCATTCTTCTGCTGAGCATGGCACCAGCAGGGTAAAGATAAATATAGATTTTCAATTATAACTTGAGTTTTTCCCCTTCTTATTATTTGACATGATTTAGCGTTACCGAAGCTAGAAAAAGCTTTGTAATTTTGATCAGGTTTGTCATATTCTTTGCCTTATAATGCTATCAGCAGGGTGAATATGAATATAGGTTTCCACTTTCAAGTCAAGCTATTCCCTTTCTCAATACTTGACTTGAACTAGCGTTACCGAAGCTAGGAAATCCTTTGCGATTCTGATCCAGGCTTGTCCCATTTTTTTCATTAGAATGGCACATGCAGGGTGAAGATGTAGATAGGTTTGCAATTTCGATTCGAACATTTCCCCTTTTCATTGTTTGACTTGAATTTGCGTTTTCGAAGCTAGAAAAATTTTTGCAATTTCAATCCAGAATTGTCCCACTCTCTTCTTTAGATTAGCACCAGAAGGGTAAAGATTTCTATAGATTTATAATTTCAACTCCAGCTTTGTCCCTTCTTATTATTTGACAGGATTTAGCGTTGCCGAAGCCAGAAACATCTTTGCAATTTTAATCCAGGCTTGTTCCATTCTTTTCTTAGAACGACACCAGCATAACATAGGTTTCCAATTTCAACTCAAGCGATTCCCTTTCTCAATGCGTACCAATTTGGCGTTTGGAGAGAAGTATGAATTTTGGTTCGAAAAAGCGCTTAAAACTAGGTTAATTTATGTGAAATGATAAAAAGAAAGAATGAGTAAGGTTTTAGTCATAGCGGAACTCCCTATTGTTGTTGTTATGCAAGATTAACTATAGAAACCGTCAAATGTAGTGTTAAACTAATCATTAAAAGTTTAGCATTGGTCGTGGCCACAAGCAATGCTTGAGCCACGAAAATGATCCATACATGTCCCATCCTTGAACAATCTTTAACCATTTTTGACCTATTTTGACCTATTTGACAAAACTTTAAAATAATAATTTTTCTGATTAAAAATATAGTAATCATGTATAAAATGATCTTACGATTTCATATATGTAAACAAGAGATAGTAAATTTATATAATTAGAACATGAATACTCTATGAAAAACGCCTTTGCTGAGTCAAAAGTGAATAAATCCGTTTTCATCTTGTTAATAATTTCAAGAGTCGTTAACCGGTATTTTTTGAACAACGATTCTGGAGTTAACAACCAAAAAAAAACAACTAAAAATTAAAAAATCCCACTTTGCGGTCAAACTATTCAAGATACAAAAAAATGAATATACAATAATTGAACATCAAAAAAAGATCTACAAATTTGTTATTAATAATTTTTTGATAGGACCGTTCAACTTTTCCTGGTATTATAAATAAAAATAGTACATAAATCGTTAGAAAAGTCATCTGAAATACATATTTTTATTTATTTCATAAACAAAGAAGACATTTTAACAGAAAAAATGAACGTTTGTAGTAGGACCGTCGAATTGTTAAAAAAATATTTTAGTATGATTCATTCATTTAGTTTGATTCTTTGAAAATTTAGAGTATATGAATACATTTGAATGCTCAGTTTTAGGGAAAAATATTTATACCTCTTAATTTTTTCACTGAAATAGGTGTAAGAAAGCGAGAAAGTACGATTTTTGAAGAAAACTCAAATTTGTCAAAAATTGTACTTAGCACCCTTTAGCTTTCCCTGCTTCAATTTTGTTCTCGTGGGTGAGTGTAATCCCCTAAATTCATTCCTGGAGATTTTTTGTATCGAAGAAGTATCACGCCTACACATATCTTATACTCGAAATATATATTGTGCTCAAAAAATTATTGTGAGAATTTATTTGGGATAATAAGAAAGGGGCGATGAAAAGTTAAACGCAAAAAAGAAATGTATTTCGAAGCATTAATTATTTTTTTTAGAGTTGATATATAATTGAAGTTAAAAATATAATTTAAGATATTAAACCTTCGATACAAAATCGCAGAACACAGATATATAAATAAATTTTAGAAGACAGGCGATTTTTAGATAAGAAAAATTTAAAAAATTAGAAAATCAATATTTAGAAAAAACAAAGTAAAGAATAATTAATCTAAACTGAATTACTTAATTGCATTAGTGCTTATTTTTCCAACATAGTATATAATACCTGTAAGAATATATATAGAACACAGAGTTCGTGAATAATTTGCTGAATATCCACACCACATGAATGCGCAATTTATAATTGTTGTATTTCTCTAAGTATACTTTGACTTTCTTATTGTTAATAATTCCGAGCGATATTCCAAATCATTTATTATATTTCAGCAACTCGTCTAGGCATTTCTTATTGTTAGTAATACAGACAGGTATCCCAAGGATGTCTTCAAAATCTGAAATTATATAAAATCAGTAAAAACAGTGTTTGGAAGTAATTTACATGGAACTTTTAGAAGTTCCTTCTTAATATTAATCAATTTGATTTTCACTAAATTCTTATAACGCGTTACTTTGAAACACTGGTGATAAATTGAATTGTTTTGACTTCCCTTTTGAAATAGATTTTAAAGATTTTTCTAATTTATTTTTATCAAACTATTGTAGCTTGACGCAAGAGTGGTCCGAATGAAAAATAAATTCTTTTGATTTGAGCGGAAAGGCAGTGTCCATGTATAGTGTAAACCGAAAAAATCCGGCTAATTCTCCCAAAATTTCGGTACACATAGTCCCTTTTTAAGGTCCCGCTATTCGCACCGAAAAATTCCGGCTATTCTTACCAAAATTTCGGTACAAGTAGACACGGCCTTTCTTAAACTCCTTCTTTAGTTCTCACCTCTTGTATATTTTTTTCAGTTTTTAAAGAAATTGTTTGAAAATTCATATTTGTTTTTTTTTTCACCAAATGGAAGCTTTTAGGGGGCCCTTCTTTAAATCAAAGCAACTTTTTTTGTTTCTCACCGCCCTGATTTACAGTATTTTTTATACCGGAAAATATTTTTATAATTACATTCTAGTAATTTGTTTTACTCTTTCGTTGTGATATACTCACTTGTGCAAACAGCTGTGAATTTAGCACCCAAATTTTACCAGCTGTTATTTTTACCGGTTTTCTACTGCGTTGGATAATGAGGAGAAGATTTTTAATTCTCTGAGATGGCAGATAATACCAATCGCTATTATAAACAGCTTGCGCAAGTCCAAAACTCTGAAAACAATTTAAAACATTAACTGCAATAAAAAGTGAATCCTATAGTTTAAATTTCTTACCTCGAATTGAAGTGTTTCTGCTACGTAACAGGAGAGATAAAAATTCCCTATCATGTAAGCAAGCAGAAACACTATAAAAACTATATCATAAAGGACCGATTTTGAGTTTTTATCCGTCAAATACTAAAACATAATGCATGTGTGTTTACTTTGAATTAAGAAGTTTTTTCAGATCCTAAAATTATTATGATTTTTAATTTCAAACGGAACTACTATAAAATACTAATGACATTGTTGTTAGGGATGATTAACCTAATCAATTTCTTCGATTAAATTTGAGAGATTTATAGAATATGGATTCTTTCAAATATCATCACTAATAACTTTAGAATATTTAATACTTTAACGCTTAAATTTTGCCACCTTCGTATTCTGTTTGATTCCTTTGAATTTAAAACATTATTTTAAATTTGGAAGAATCGAAATTTAGACATTTTGACTTTTTCAGATTGTAATAGAAATAAGTACATTGATTTTCTTCGTGATTTAAAAGAAATTAATTTAAAGACAGAAAACATTCTATTGCACATGATTTTAGGACCTGAGTTTCTATGCTTAGAAACTGAACGTATAAAGTAATTTATTAGTTGATAACAAAAGTCAACATTCACTTAAGAAAATATCGGTACGAATACGATGGAATATTTTCTTGATACAAGAAAAGTTTTCTTGTCTCTTGTTTTAGATGAAAACATACGATTGACGTGGCATTCATCTGTTTGTATTGTAATTGGTAATCTCGTATGGCGCGAAATTTTCAAAATGGTTCAGTGCGAGGAAGAGTTTTGTATATATACATGTCTACAGTACGGCTAGAGAATACATTGTGCGTTATTCAGTGGCCATTTGTTTCTAATAAAAAATATGTTTTCACGCAAGGTTTTGTTAATTAAAGGAGGTGAAGATTGAAAGTAGAAAGTCTGAAGACAATTTTGGCAAAACTTGAAACAAGAATCTTATTCAATATTTGAAATATCATTAATCAAAGTATAACTTTGTAATTTCGTATTACACTTATCCCTCTCGACCCTACTGTCCGTAATCGTACCAGTATTTTCTAGATTCAATGATAATTTTTTTCATGTTCATTTTAAGCCTCATTTTTTACTTACGTATATAAGCTGGTAACCTTGAACACAAAATTGCAAACTATTCGCAAGTAATTGTGCAAATAATATAGGATTGAACGTATCTTTCAGCATTCCAATGCATCTTTTATAAGGAACACAAATATTAGCATAAACAGTGAATAAAAATATATAAAATATAATAAAACTAAAATGATAAACATATTCATCAATTATTATTCAGAAACCTGTTAATATGGTCATGCTTGTGAATTATATGACTTGTCATGTTCTTGAACCCTGTGGAAGAATTTTTGTTGTTCATTTCACTGACAATATTCAGAATATTTAACTGCAAAACTCTAAATTGACCGCCGAGGTGAAGACCAAGTTGGGTAAATAAACTATCTGTGCCACAATAAGCGACGTTTGCCAATGTCGCACCTAGGCACCCCATAAAGTAAGTAATTTCAAAAATAGGACTATAATTCCACTCGTACGGGATGTAGCTATTTATAAATAAAATGCGTGTTGCATTTAAATCGGTTTTTCCCCACACGTCGATATTCCAATAAAAAACTTGAACCAAACGAGAGATACTGGTACCAAAAGCTAATCCAATTGAAATAGTTGATATTTTTTTGCCAAATTGACCATATTCTATCATTATATTGTATTCCTTCGATGTTTTGTTATCCCAGTCTTTGATGACAAAAGTAAGAAGTTTCTGCATTTCTAATTAAAAAAAAAAGTACCACATTAATTTTGGACATTTTTTTACAGAAATTAGTACGGGAGAATATATTGGAAACGTTTTATCAATACTATAAGAAGGGATTGAATTTGCCCGAGAACCAAAATAATTGAAGATAGTAACAAAATTAACATTTCTAAATTTCTTAATCATCCGCAACTTTAGATATATTTAAATTTTATTTTAGTTATTTCAAATTTTGGTGCAATCATATTTACATACTTCAAACTTCGGGTTAAGCACACTCACGATATGCTATTTCTAGAACAGACGGCCTCGGAATTCAATGGAAAGCAAGATAAGCTGAAGGCCAAGACAAGCAATGCTCGAAACCGTGCTTAATTCGGAGGTTGAGGTACATATTTTATTTTCAAGTAGATATTAGGAATACCACCAGAAACAACAATAAATAATTTAACATTGGTATGGTGGCTCATAAAAATGTTAATTTTAAAAAACTTTAAAAAATATTAAATTAGTATATTTTTAAAAATAGATGATTCCCGTATCCGATCGACTAAAATTAAAATGCTTCACACACAACTGCCTTTTTTCTAAGATAAAAAAATAAATACCGAATCAGAAATTTTCCGAAAATTTTCGAATCGGAATTTTCAAATTCTAGAAATTATAAATTTCTCAAAAATAGTAAATTCCCAAAAATAGCTCGGTAAATAGTAAATTGCCGAATTTTCAAATCGCCGAAAAAATAAGATTTAACGGTAAACTTGAGAATAAATACCCCAAATAAAATAAAAATTTCGAACAGATAAAAACTGTTGAATATTTTTTTCGCGGGAATTTTAAAATGCGGTAATTTACTCTTCCTATAATTATTATGATTTCTCCAATATATACACACTTTTTCTGTAGCACCGGAGAACGATCATCTTTACCAGAGCGACTAAAGCAGGCAAATGGATAGTGAGAATATCACTTATGATGTCTAAATCACCCAAATTTAAAAACAACTGTATATTTTGCGTTAATACTACAGTGAAGAAGACAAAAAGTATTGTGACAATAAAGTGGAAGAGTGCTAATCGTTCGTTCCTGCATTCTGGATCAGGCCATAGTCCAATATTTCGAAGAGTAATACGACTCAGTTTCATAAAAAAGTTGAGAGCTATTAAACAAAAAATATTATTTTAAAGTTGAAGAAATTGTAACTTTTACCATAAAAATATGCACTACTTTTAGTTCCACTTTCGATTTTCGGTGATCGATCCCCATAATTTGACCGTTTTCCGGTAAAAGAAATTTCCTATTTTCTTCAAATCTGTCAAAATTAACTCGTGCTTTTGAAACTAACATGGCATTTTAAATGAGAAAATCTCAGTTTTCGAAAAAATGGAACAAAGGAATACTTGTTTCTAACTTTTTGTGAATTAAAGTTTAGTCTCTTCTCAAGAAATATTCAAGGAATAATTTCCACTCCAGTACATTTTAATTTTAAAAACGCTCCACTGATGTATAGTGTTCGTTGCTAGTTCAAATCCGTGCTGAGGCAGATTTTTTTCTTGTTCTTCAAAAAATCATTTGTCCGAAGTAAATGTTAAAACATCGAATTTAATTAATTACTAACTTTTCACGTCTAACAGGGGGGAAAATGTTCTAAAGGAATAATAATTGTTTAGACAATTGAAAATTAGTTAAAAAATACTTGGAAACTTGTCACTTGCCAAATTAGAATAATTAACTTGATATTTTATAATTAACTTTAACAATTTACCCCCGGAAGTGACCGAAAAATGCAAAATAGCAGCTTTATGTTGAATTCATGCTAAAGACGATATTTTTTGAATTTTTTCAACATGAATTATTCTTATTCACTAAGTGAATAGTGTTCAAGTATTTTTTTAACTACTGTCAAACAGTGAGATTTCGGACACCCCTACATTCCCTAAGTCGATACGATAAATTACTCAAAACTGTTCCAAGATTCTGGAATCAGTTCAAGCCTTAACTGGCTCTGGATTTAAACAATTTTTATTTGTTCAAACAATTTGTTTTCCCTTTAAATCATGAAATGTGACTATTTTCTGGAATTAATGGCGCAGTTGATTAATTTTAGGACTGATATTTTTTGTAATAGGCAGTTCGAAATTATTTAAAGAAAGTCGCCTATTATTCAATATTTTCTGATTGCAGAATTTATAACCTAATTCTTTGAAACATAATTTTTAAAACCATATATTCAGTTACTTCACGGACAGTTATTTTTTCAGGTCAATATTGTTGACATAAGAAAATACTGAATAATAAGCAACATAGTGTAAGAGATTCGAAAAAATAGAATTTTTTCCACCCTTCCTATGAAAAAGAGCAAGTGTTATTAATTGTTGAAATAATTTTTGCAAAGTGTCATTCAGAAAAAGTATCACTCTTAACATTCATTAGCTGCGTCATTAATTCCAATAAATAATAACTTTTCACGCTTTACGGGGAAAAAATTTACTAAATAAACGTAAATTGTTTAAATCATTGCCAAATATCCTAAATAAACAAATATTACTCTAGACAGTCTTAAATTTTGCCATTAATTTCAGAAGATAGTGAGTTATTACGAACCAACGACAGAAGCTAGGTGGTGATTCTGGACTCGTTGAGCTCTCGAATGTTGAGCACAGGCGGGCGCGGTTGGTGCTCGGATGGGTGACCGTTCATGATTCTCGCTTAGTCGTGTTTTTACTGCGTTTAACTAATTTCGAGGGGAGCTTTGACGCTGAGGATGAATCTGGGCACTCGATGCTATCGAATGTTTACATCCAAACTCGTCTGTCGGTAACCGGCTGTGTTCAAGAGTTTTGGTTTTCTACAGTTTTCCACTTCTCTGACTAAATTTTTAGGCGAATACGAGCGCTTCTAATACAAATCCGGCTGCAGATGTTAGGGGATTTTAGAAATTGAAAAACCCACAGGTTTGAGTTTGAAAAGCCTATTATGAAAGTTTGGTGTGAAGGGGGATTTTAGATATGTAAAAACCCGAAAGTAAAAACTTAATCTAATCTGATTTATTAAGTTTTCACGATTTGATGAAAAAAAATTATACAAAGAGAAATTATTTAAACAATTGTAAAGTATGTTGAAGAAAAATATTTTTTTTGTCATTGATCAACTATTTCATTTATCCCGAAAAACAGTATCTTTTAACGAATAACTGGAAAAAACAATGTTCAAACAATTTTAAATTTGTTTAGAAATATTTGGAAACTTGTCAATTATCGAAAAAACATCATTCATGCTGAAGAAAAATCATCATTAGCATATTTTTCATAAAACTGCTATTTTGCGATTTTTGGGACATTTTGCGCGCACAATACATGGGGGTTGGGGAGGTTACAATTAAAAGTCATTTGGTGCAAATTATTCTTTGAACATTTAAGACGTGACTAAACTTTAATTTACAAAAAGTTATTAACAAGTATTTCTTTCTTCCATTTTTTCGGAAATTAAACATTTCCCATTTAAAATTCCATGTTCATTTCAAAAACAAGGGTTACTGTTGACCGATTTAAAGAAATTGAATTTCTTTTTCAAGAAAACGAACAAATTGGGAGGGGATATATCATAAAAAATTAAAACTAAAATTACAGCAGGATAAATTTGGACAAAAGCTCTATCTACACAGGAAAAACTAGGGATTTTGAACTTCAGTTATGTTCGCTTTCTTGATCAATGTCGAAACTGAGAAATAATTGAATTGCTTTCAATATTGTTATTGCTCGATAAGAACCAATAATGGTTCAATTAAGTTTCAGCACATTTTGACGCCGTTTCTTTTTCTAAATCAAAATTTTTTTTCTGTGTAGATACTTTAAAGATTGTAAATCTTACAAATGTTATAAAAATAAATGAGATAAAGGTTTGGAAAATTGCCAAACTCGTAAATATTGATTTAAAATGATACTTGAACTTAATTTTTATTTTATAAATCACACACCCTCTTTTCCATTCATTTTATTAGAATATAAGTGAATAGCGAGTTTACGCGAACTGAGGTATCACTCTTTTTGAATTGTTCCTTCTTGCCTGTACAACGCATGCTCGCGGACATACATTGTATATTACATATAATACTTCTGATGCATAATATAAATCGAGAGCTCAGACGAGGTTGATCGTCGTGAAAGCTGTACTAGTAGTTTTTATCATCTTACTGTCACTTTTTATTGATCTCAGGATAAGAAATATTTTTCTCGAAATTTTTTTTACTTACAAAGAGCAGGTAATTACTAGGAATAAGTCAATTACTTTTCCAATTATAAATATTTTTTTTATACCCTAAAGTTAAGTGTCTGATTTGTACATGTGTCTGATTTTATAAAGATTTTGTCCGCAAATCCAAATGTTGACAATAATTGTTGGAAGTAAAGAAAAAGTTAAGAAATTTTACTTATATTTGAGGAGTGAGCGAAAAAAAACATGATAAATCAATTTTTGAAAAAATGAAGATATTGATTGTTTCTGTCATTTGGAATATCATGAGTTCGATTATCAAATTTGTGATAGCAGAACAAAAATTTTCTCACGGTTTTGACGTCTATCCATAAAATATAGTAATCATGTATAAAATGATCTTCCGATTTCATATATGTAAACAAGAGATGATAAATTTATATAATTAAAACATGAATAATCAGTGAAATATGCCTTTGCTGAATCAAAGGTGAGTAAATCCATTTTCATCTTGTTAATGACTTCAAGAGTGTATTAAATTGAAACGATTTTTCCCATTTAATGTATTTAACAGCCTGACTGATTATAACAGCTCATTTCAAATTCCATTTTTTTCAATGGATTTCGAACCATAATGTCAAGCTGAAAGTTTGAGAAAATATAAAGTAGAGACCAAGGAAATTGTATAAACTAACAGGGTGTCTAACAGACCGGGAAATCGGGAAAAGCGGGAAATGACCGGGAATTTTTTTTGCCGGGAAAAATGGGAAAAGATCGGGAATTTGATTGAGTGACCTATCGAAAGTCCTAATATGAAAATTAAAAGTGGAATTTTCGAAAAAAAAATAAAAATTTGAATGTTGACAGGGGATTTCAGTAAAGGATTATAATTTCGACTTTGAGCCAGGGAATTGTCTAAAAGATTCATAATTTTGAGTTGGGACAGGAAATAAATAAAAAAAATATCAACAAAAATTCACGCGAATAATTACAATTATGCTGACTTAGAACAGGGAATTTCCGTGAAGAATTATAATTGTGAGTTTGGAATTAGGGAATTTCAGTGAAGAAATATAATTTTGACGATCGGGATAGGGAATTCCCTTAAAGGGCTTTTAAACAGGGAATTTTGTAAAGAATTAGAATTTTTATTTTGGGACAGGATTATATAATCTTCATTTTAGGTTCACTTTAGAACAGGATCGTTCGTTAACAATTACAATTTTTACTCTAGGAAAGGGACTTTCCGTGAAGAATTATAATTTGTCTTGAAACATGGAATTTTTACATGGAAAGGGAATATTGGAAAATAATAATAATTGTGATTTAGAAGAAAATAATTCTAACCAAATCCTTGCAAGAATTTGTCACAATTTGAAACTTTCTACTTCCAAATTTTGGAAAAAGGGAGTTACTATATTTATCAATTATATTAGGAAAATTTAAAAATAAATATCATTCTAAATTGGAACAGGGAATTTGATATGGATTTATTTGGGACTTGGTATAGTCAGTTTCCTAAAAGAACTATAATTCTGAGTTTGTACGGAAGTAAATATTAAGCTTACAAAATTTATTGACGTTTGAGGAGTAAGCGAACAAAACGTGATCAGCCCATTTTTTAAACAATTGAGATGATTGTTTCTGTACGTTTGGAATATCATGTAAAGTTTTTTTTTGATTCATAAATATTTTTCAAGTTTCTCTTATAATATATAATTTTACAAAACTTTAAAATAATAATTTTTATAATTGAAAATATAGTAATCATGTATAAAATGATCTTACGATTTCATACATGTAAACAAGGGATAGTAAATTTTTATAATTAGAACATGAATACTCTATGAAATACGCCTTTGCTGAGTCAAAAGTGAATAAATCCGTTTTCATCTTGTTAATAATTTCAAGAGTCGTTAACCGGTATTTTCTGAACAACGATTCTGGAGTTAACAACCAAAAAAAACTAAAAATTAAAAAATCCCACTTTGCGGTCAAACTATTCAAGATACAAAAAAATGAATATACAATAATTGAACATCAAAAAAAGATCTACAAATTTTGTTATTAATCATTTTTTGATAGGACCGTTTAGTTTTTCCTGATATTATAAATAAAAATAGCACATAAATCGTTAAAAAAATCATCTGAAATACATATTTTTATTTATTTAATAAACAAAGAAGACATTTTAACAGAAAAAATGAAAGTTTGTAGTATGATCGTCGAATTGTTAAAAAAAACTAGATTTTAGTATAATTCATTTAAAAAACGAGAAAGTACGATTTTGGAAGAAAACTAAATTTTGTCAAAAAGTGTACTTAGCACCCTTTAGCTTTCCCTGCTTCAATTCTGTCCTCGTGGGTGAGTGTAATTCCCTCAATTAATTCCTGGAAATATTTTGTATCGACGAATTATTACGCCTACACATTTCTTATACTCAAAATATATATTGTGTTCAAAAAATTATTGTGAGAATTGATTTGGGACAATAAGAAAGGGACGATAAAGAGTTAAACGCAAAAAAGAAATTTATTTCGAAGCATTAATTATTTTTTTTAGAGCTGATAAATAATTAAAATTAAAAATATAATTTGAGATATAAAACCTTAGATACAAAATCGCAGAACACAGATATATAAATGAAATTTACAGGACTGAGGCGATTTTTAGATACAAAAATTAAAAAAATTGAAAAAAATATTTTAAAAAGAAGCAAAGTAAAGAATAATTAATTTAAATTAATTAATCAATTGCATTGGTGCTTGTTTTTCCAACAGAATATACAGAATATATAATATGTAAAAGAATATATATATATAGAACATAGAGATCGTAAATCATTTGCGGAATAGCCGCACCACATGAATGCCCAGTTTATAATTGTTGTGTTTCACTAAGCAGACTTGAGTAGCAGACTAGCAAACTTCCTTATTTTTAATAATTCCGAGTAATATTCCAATTTATTTAATATATTTCAGCATCTTGTCTAAGCATTTCTCATTGTTAGTAATACAGACAGGTATCCCATGGATGTCTTCAAAATCTAAAATTATATAAAATCAGTCAAAACAGTATTTGGAAGTAATTTACATGGAACTTTCACAAGTTCTTTTTTAATACTAATCAATTTGATTTTCACTGGAAACAACAATTTTCATAACGCCCTACTGTGACACACTGGTGATATATTAGATTTTTATTATAGATTTTAAAGATTTTTCGAAATAATTTTTATAAAAATATTGTAGCTTCACACAAGAGTGGCCCAAACGAAAAATATGTTCTTTTGATTTGAGCGGAAAGGCAGTGTCTAATGTTTACCGAAAAAATCCGGCTAATTCTTCCGAAATTTCGGTAAAAATAGCTCCTCTTCCAGGTCCTGCTATTCGTACTAAAAAAACCGGCTATTCTTACTAAAATTCCGTTACACGTAGCCATGGCTTTTCCTAAACTCCTTCTCTAGTCCTCACCCCTTGGATAGTTTTTTCAGTTTGTTAAAAAATTGTTTAAAAAATCATACATGTTTTTTTCACCAAATGGAAGCTTTTAGGGGTTCTTCCTTCAAATCAAAGGAACTTTTTTTGTTTTGCACCGCCCTGATTTACAGTATTTTTTATACCGGACAATATTTTTATAATCACGTTCTAGTAACTTTTTCTACTCTTTGTTTGTGATATACTCACTTGTGCAAACAGCTGTGAATCTAGCACCCAAATTTTACCAGCTGTTATTTCTACCGGTTTTCTACTGCGTTGGACGATGAGGAGGAGATCTTTAATTCTCTGAGATGGTAGATAATACCAGTCGCTATTATATACAGCTTGCGCAAGTCCAAAACTCTGAAAACAATTAAAAACATTAATCGCAATACAAATTGAATCCTATAGTTTAAAAAATCTTACCTCGAATTGAAGTGTTTCTGCTACGTAACAGGAGAGATAAAAATTTCCTATCATGTAAGCAAGCAGAAACACTATAAAAATTATATCATAAAGGGCCGATTTTGAGTTTTTATCCATCAAATACTAAAAAAGATTGCATGTGTGTTTACTTTAAATTAAGAAGTTTTTACAGGTCCTAAAATTATTAAGATTTTGAATTGCAAACGAAACTACTAGTGATTGTTAAATAATAATAATCTGTTGTTAGGGATGATCAGCCTAATAAATTTCTTCGTTTAAATTTGAGAGCCTTAGAATACGGATTCTTTCAAATAACCTCACTAACAACTTTAAAATGTTTAATACGTCAACGCTTAAATTCGGCCACTTTCGGATTCCTCTTGATTGCTTTGAATTTAAAACATTATTATGAATTTAGGAGAATTGAAGTTCAGACATTTTGACTTTTTCAGATTGTAATAGAAAAAAGTCCATTAATTTTCTTCGTGATTTTAAAGAAATCAATTTAAAAACAGGAAACATTATATTGTACATAATTTTAGGACCTGAGTTTCTCTGCTTAAAAACTGAATGTATAAAGTAATTTATTATTTAATAAGAAAATTCAACATTGAATCAAGAAAATATCTGTACGGATACGATGCAATATCTTCTCGATCCAAGAAAATTGTTCTTGTCCCAAAAAAATATAGTTGATTGAAGAAAATCAATTTTCTTTATTTCAGATAGGTGTAAGTGTAATACTGGATTAGTACGATAAATAAAAATTTGGAATGAAAAGCCAATTTGTTATTAAATTTTCTATCACAAAATAAAGATTATATCTCTTACGAACTGTCTACGATCACGGAATTTTCCGTAGGACTAACCCTTTTTCCAGGTCGTTCAGGGCTAATGTTACGGAAAATACCGCAATGCTAGTCACTTTCTATCTCTTATTATTTGTGAAAAAGGTGGTTGTCATTAGTTATTGCTTTATTCAATTATTTTTAAAGAAACTAATATACTTTTAGAAAACTCAAATTAGTAATTGTGTCAACTAGTATTTTGATTTGAATATTTCCTACATAAAGCACCTTTTGTAAAAATTTTTTTTTAGGGATGGAGGAAGAATAGTTATTTTTAATAATAAATTATGGGAGGGTATCATTAAAAATCAAACTTATTTTTTTTACTTAGTTTTTTATTTTTGTATTTCATTGTGAAGTACGAGAATGTGTCAACAGTTCGGGGTTTATTGAAGAGGGTAATGAATCTCAATTTGAAAAATTTGACTTTTTCGTCAATATTACTTTTAATTTCAAAGAAGCATAAAAAAGGCCATTCATAACCGATTGTAAAGTTTAGTGGCTGAATTTATTTGTTTTAGAGAGCAGTTTTAGGCAAAATATTTACACGTACGTCAAATACTAAAAAATAAGACCATCATCAAAGTTGTCTATAAATTCACTAAATTTCACCAAACTTAAAAGAGCTGCCAATTTCTAATGTTCAAGTTCAGCGATCTCATTTTTCTATAAAGTGATAAAAAAATTTCATGTTGATAATTTCAGTGAAGCCTTTGTTTTGCTTTTACATAAATATTTAGAAGGCTAAAAGTGCATTTAAATTTCTGAGGTCCAGTGAATTTTTGAAACGACCTCTATTTTCGCAGTTTTCGTGATTTATTTGGAAAATTATTGTTTTTATACAGTTTTTTGTGTGAAACATTTTTTGGAATAACCATTAATTATTTTTCGAAAAGATCGACCAACAATGTTTTCTAACTTATGGAGAAAGCTGTTAATTTTTCATAATGATTTCTACCCGAAACCGCCACACATCTCTATCTTGTGCATTCTCCATCCAGTTTAAGTAATCATGTCCTAATTCTTTTAGATCATCCCTTACATTTTTCTCCCATCTGTTTCTCGGTCTGCCTAGAGGTCTCTTACCAATCGGTTTCCCTCTTAAAACTTGCGCCACTGTTCTTTTATTGCCCATTCTTGCTACATGCCCCGCCCATCTTAATTTACGCGCTTTCATTACTCTATTAATATTTGCTGACCCGTAGAGAGCGTGCAGCTCATCATTATGCAGTTTTCTCCATTCACCAGTCCCTTCGTCCCTCTTTGGACCATAGATTTTTCTAAGTACTTTATTTTTAAAAACTCTAAACCTATTCTCCTCTCCTTTTGTCAGCGCCCACGTTTCACACCCTGACATGACGACCGGCATTATTATTGTTTTGTAAATTCTTACTTTGATGTTTCTAGATAGCAATCGCGATATTAGTAGTCTGTTTGCTGCATAATAGCACCCATTGCCAGCGTGCAGCCGCTCGTTGATTTCCATTTTAATATTATTTTTGCTAGTTATAATAGACCCGAGGTATTTAAACTCGTTAACCCTTTCGAATTTCATATTTCCGGCCATTAGATCCCCGCCTGCATTATTTTGTTCAGATCTGACGACGGTCATATATTTTGTCTTCGATTCGCTAACTTCCAAACCAATTTCTTTGGCTTTTGTGATCAAGATTTCTGCATTTTTAGCTACGGTTTCTTTATCATCCCCTAGTAAGTCGAAGTCATCCGCATACCCAAGAATTTGTATTATCCCATTGAGGGTAGCACCGGTCGGATTCACTTGTACTTGTCTGACCACGTATTCTAAAACTAAGTTGAAAAGGATGCACGAAAGTGCATCGCCCTGTTTCAGGCCATCGCGGATCGAAAACTCTTCAGATAAACTTCCGTTTGCACGTATTCTACCCCTACTGACGCTTAAGCAAATTTCGATAAGTCTCATTAATTTTCTTGATACACCCAAGAACTCTAAGATCCAGTACATTCGTGCGCGTACAATAGAGTCGTAGGCTTTTTTGAAATCCATAAATAGTTGATGCACTACTTCATTATATTCCCATTTGTTTTCTAACAGTTGTCTAATTGTAAACATTTGATCGCTTGTAGATCGGTTTCGGCGGAATCCACACTGGTAATCCCCAATGATTTCCTCGGCAAAAGGAGTTAGTCTACTTAAGTTTACATTGGACAGGATCTTATAATACGTAGGCACAATGAAATTCCCCGATAATTGTTACAGTTCGTTTTATCGCCTTTTTTAAAGATAGGAATAATAATAGAGGTATTCCATTCCTCCGGCATGCGTTCTGTTTTCCAAACTGCGTGTATTAATTTACAAATTTGCCTTGTGAGGCAAGGGCCTCCATTTTTTATCAGTTCTGACGGTAGGTCGTCGATGCCCGCGGCTTTGTTATTTTTTAACTTCTTTATGGCCATTTCTATTTCTATATTAGTAGGATCATCAATTAATAGATCGGCAGTGTGGATTTCACCGATATTACCTTCAACGGGGGCTTTGCGTACATTTAATAACTTATCGAAATAGTTTTTCTATAAATTCAGTCTCTCTATCGCATTGGCTACTAGATTGCCATTTTCGTCCCTCATTACTTCCGTTCTACTTTGAAAGCCTTTCCTTATAAAATTGATTCCCCTGTACATCTCACGCGGGTTATTTTGTTTATTATGCGTTTCTATTGCTAGTATTTTATTCTTTTCGCACTCCCTTTTCATGGATCTATAAAGCCTATTTGTACTTTTACTAATCTCGAAATACTTCTTATGTGTTTGATCGCACTTATTTTGTAAACTAATTAGTTTGGCCTTTTGACGTTTTTCAAAAGTTTGCACTTTTCGTCAAACCATGGTTTGCTTTTGGTTACTTTCTTTACACCTATCGTAAGTTTCGCGGCTGTCTTTATCGCGTTTTTCATATTGCTCCATAAAGTTTCCGGTTCCTCCTCGTAATCATCGTTATCGTCTCACTATTCTTCGAGAGCGTCGAAACTATTAGAAATCTGAACTTGATAATTTAATGTTTCTGTTGCTGTTTCGAACTCATCTATATTGAAACGAACTGTTGGCTCTGTGCGGCTTGTTTTCTTACTTAACACTAGCCTAGACCTTAGTTTTACTATCACGAGAAAGTTGTCTGAATTTAAATCCGCTCCCCTGTTCGATCTTATATCGAGAATGTTTGTATGACGTTTTCTGTCAATTAGAACGTGATCAATCTGATTGTGAGTGATACCATTTAATGATGTCCAGGTGGCCTTATGTATATTTTTATGCTTGAAATATGTGCTTTTGACAACGCGGTTCTTTGAAGCTGCAAAGTTTATTACTCTAGTTCCATTATCATTACTGACGTCATGCAAACTTTCTGATCCTATTGTTGGCCTATACATCGGTTCTTTTCCAATTTTCGCGTTGAAATCTCCCAATACTATTTTTGCGTCAAACTTTGAGAACTTGTCGAAAACCTGTTCAATTGTTTCGTAGAAAAAATCTTTAGTGCCTTCGTCTTTGTCCTCGGTGGGGCAGTGCACGTTGATAAACACCTGTTTGCTGAAATTACCCTTTAGTACAATGTATGATAACCGGTCGTTAATGAATTGCATGTCGATAACCGCTTGCGAAATTCGTTTAGTAATAAGAAAACCGGTCCCCAGTGTGCGCCCCTTAGCTGCCACCCAGTGAAAAGTATAGTTATTCTTAGAAAGTGACGCATAATCGCCCGGCCAGCGGGTTTCTTGAAGTGCTATTAAGTCACTACCGTATCTATTTGCTATCAAAATGATTTCGCTAATTCCGCCAGTATTTAGACTACGCGCGTTCAGAGTTCCCGCCCTTAGATATTTTACTTTAGTTTTTTGTTGTTGCAAGTTAGCCATGATAATTTCAAGAAAATCCGCCCGTTAGAATCCTATACCGATCGTAGGTGAGTCCACTGTCCCAGAAGTGATAATCCCCACACCTCTCTGGGTCTAAGTATGGGAGCTTTCCGACTTTGACAAGGACCGTGTCAACTTGTCGTCAAACACATTACAGTTTCATCCTCGTATCCTAACATCTCCCTGCAAGGCAGCACGCCTACTGGCATCAATACCCCTTTGGCCCTATGCAGGCGAATCATTCCACACATCCCTTGCGGGCAGTGTCATCACTGCAGTGTCCAATGGGCAGCAGGATTTTTCCCTTACAAGATTTTTAGTTTTCGTTCGGGTAGTGTTTCTAGGTGGATATACGCTGCACCTCGGCTTGCCAAACCCACCCATTGCGTATGAACGCGAATGGGTGGGTCCCCCCAAGCCATGGTTGTCATGTACCTATTTTCTACCAGTGCTGAGCTTCACCATACCCACGACTGGTTCCTATCGGCTGTCCGCGACTGCTTATTCTTGTATTCGCAGTTAACCTTAGGGGCTGTTCAGCCTTACTGGCCGTTTCTCTATCGGCAACTTGAGGACGCGCTACGTAGTGGTGACAGGAAACCCACCGAGCAGACAACATATTCTTATAAATGACAAAAACTTGAAAGGAAAAATACATTTTAAGAATCAGTGGCTATTTCATTAACAGTTACGAAAGTAATATCCTGTAAAATTTAGATTTTAATGCCACGAAAGAAAATTAAAAAGATTTGTCCAACACCCGCGACGGATAAAGTTTTATGTGCATCTTGTGGAAGATAGATTCTACTCGTGCAATTCACTCTCGTCTGCAATCGCCTACTTCTCCCACTCGATGCACAATATACTATTTTTTGCGCAAGCTCTTGTTAATTGAAGAAGCTGATAATTGAAAGTAGGAAGTACGAAGACAATTTTGACAACATTTTAAACAAGAATCTTATTCAATATTTGAAATATCATTAATCAAAGTATAACTTTGTAATTTCGTATTACACATATCCCTATCGACTCTACTGTCCGTAATCGTACCAATATTTTTTAGATTCAATGATAATTTTTTTCATGTTTTTCTAAGCCTCATTTTTTACTTACATATATAAGCTGGTAACCTTGAACACAAAATTGCAAACTATTCGCAAGTAATTGTGCAAATAATATAGGATTGAACGTATCTTTCAGCATTCCAATGCATCTTTTATAAGGAACAAAAATATTGGCATAAATAGCGAATAAAAATATAAAAAATGCAATAAAACTAAAATGCTGAACATATTTATCAATTATTATTCAGAAACCTGTTAATATGGTCATGCTTGTGGATTATATGACTTGGCATGCTTCTGAAGCCTGTGAAAGAATTTTGGTTGTTCATTTGGGTTACAATATTCAGAATATTTAACTGCAAAACTCTGAATTGACCGCCGAGGTGAAGACCAATTTGTGCAAATAAACTATCTGTGGCACAATAAGCCACGTTTGCCATAGTCCCACCTAGGCACACCATAATGTAAGTAATTTCAAAAATAGGACTATAATTCCACTCGTACGGGATGTAGCAATTTAAAAATAAAATTCGAGTTGCATTCAAATCGGGTTTTCCCCACACTCCGATATTCCAATAAAAAACTTGAACCAAACGAGAGATATTGGCAGCAAAAGCTAATCCAATTGAAATAGTTGATATTTTTTTGCCAAATTGACCATATTCTATCATTATATTGTATTCCTTCGATGTTTTGTTATCCCAGTCTTTGATGACAAAAGTAAGAAGTTTCTGCATTTCTAATTTTAAAAAAAGTACCACATTTATTTTGGACAATTTTTTACAGTAACTAGTACGGAAAAATATTTTGGAAACGTTTTATCAATAAAATAGAATGGGATTGAATTTGCACAAGAACCAAAATAATGTAAAGTAGTGACAAAATTGACATTAATACGAAGAATTTTTGAAAATACTTCAAAAACTTTCTTTTAAAGTCAGCAGTTATGAATTTAGTAATTTTTGTTGTTTCCAAACTTCGTAAAGGTGAAAATTTTCCAATTTTGAACGTTTTTAATTTAGAAACTTATAAAGTTGAAAATTTCTTAATCATCCGCAAAATTAGATATATTTAAATTCAAATTTTTTCAAGTTTTGGTTCCATCGAATTTACATACTTCAAACTTCGAGTTAAGCACACTCACTATATGCTATTCCTAGAACAGACGGCCTCGGCATCCTACGGAAAGCAAGATAAGCTGAAGGCCAAGGCAAGCAATGCTCTAAACCGTGCTTAACTCGGAGGTTGAGGTACATATTTTATTTTCAAGTAGATATTAGGAACACCTCCAGAAACAACAATAAATATTTTAACATTGGCATGGTTGCTCATAAAAGTGTTGATTTTGAAAAACTTAAAAAAATATTAAATTAGTATATTTAAAAAAAATGGATGATTTCCGTATCAGGTGGACTAAAATTAAAATGCTATACACACACACCCACAAACACACACAATTTAAAAAAAGAGTTAAACAACCACTAAGATCTGGCTGAAATGGATGTCTTCCTTCTGGAGGATATCTCGGAGGAGTCTAACCTGTGGATCATCAATTTTTCAGTTTATGGTGCTGCGAGAGCTTTGGCTGATTCAAATCGAATTATAAAACCGACGATGGATCAAAAGACCAAAGGACGCTTGCATCAACTGAATAAGAAGATTGAATGGGGAAGACAGAATGCGCCCCATGTTCAGTGTGTGATTGACTACATAACATCTGATATACCGTTCACGGAAAGGGTTCGAAAGTTCCCCCAAGAACTGGGGATCTACAATCACACACTGAACAACCAAAAGCTGCTGACAATCAAGCAGCATATTGTTAACAAAATACGGGTGTTATCTGACGCAAGGAGGAGAATACAGAAGAGGGAGAGATGGGTCAGGGAGAATCAACTGTTTCTCGCTGTTTCTGTCAAAAATCCACCCAAGCCCAACGAGGTAGAGACTTTTTTGAGAGAGGTATATAAGACCCCGAAAACAATGTAGTTTAAAGAAGATACTGATAATATCATCCGCTTCCAGGAGTTTTGCGACAACCTCATAACATCTGAGGAGGAATATGTCCATAAATCACTGCCGAAGAATAAAAAAAGCACTTAGGGGCACGAAGAACTTTTCCGCTGCAGGACAAGATGATATCAAGAACTTCTGGTGGAAGAAGTTTACTTCTACACACCAACATCTGGCCTGTACATTCACCTCATATTTGAAGTCGGAAACACTCGTAAAAGGTACAGCAGGTTGCCGAGAGAATCTGCGAATTGACAGGCGCGTCTGCAAAGACGCAGCAGCAGCCCGGAGCGTTTCTGTACAAAGCAGCGGAGGAGGCTGCTGAAACACTGTGTTTTGACTTCAATATTAGGGTGAGCAAAATGCATGAAATTTTATCCATCTCGAGTACTCACTCCTGCAGGCACGGAATCTTCCACAGAAATGTGCATGTCAAGACGGTGTCATTTCCACTCTAGCATACCGTCGCCACATTTTGAGCCAATACATTCCTGATGATACCTGCAGAGCCTGTCATGCACACCCCGAGAATCTAGGACACATACTATCTAGTTGTCCAACTCATGCGGGAACGACCTACATCCAAAGGCACAATGCGGCACTAAGAGTGCTTTAATACCATCTCTGTCACTCTTTCGTCATTAGTCCTAATACCGTTCTGTTAAACGCTCCTAGGGAAATAGAGTCAATTGTCGAAAATAAGAAGTGCCGCATATACTGGAACTTCATATTCTTGACAATTGTTTCTAGTGCGCACTCGAGGCCTGACATAGTTCTCCTTGACTTCGAGAAACGAACCATGTTCGTTATCGAATTTTCGGCACCAGCTGACAAAAACATCGTAGTCAAGGAGAATGAAAAGAAAGAGAGGTATAAAGACCTTGTAAGGGAGTTGCGACGGTTATACCCGAAATATTCTGTTAAGCTAATCGTCCTGAACATCATTGCTCATGGAGGTGCCAAGCTTTCATTGGTTAATGGCCTAAAAGGCATCCCTGCGTGTCAACAAAATGCTAAGACGCTTGCGGGGAAGATGCAGAGAGCGGTCGTCCTCCGATCGATCCGTGTCCTCACGGTGCACAAGACTTTTGCCGGATCATCGTATTGAGTCCGTCGCAGATTGCAACCACCTATCTCACGGTCGTGAGACGTGGTTATGGCTGGAATTTTACCGCGATTTCGCTGGGAGCGGGTGCAGTTTTTCAGATTAGCACCCGCTCCCGGCGAAATTCCGCGGTTGTCCTTATGACAAACTTTTAATTATGGAAAAATACTAAAAAATAAATACCGGATCAGAAATTTTCCAAAAAATTAAAATTCCCGAAAGAAAATGAGACTACCGAAAATGTTTATTCTGGAAATTTTCGAATCCAAATTTCCAAATTCTAGAAATTATAAATTTTTGGAAAATAGTGAATTCTCAAAAATAGCTAGGAAAATCGTGAATTGCCGAATTTTCAAATCGCCGAAAAAATAAGATTTAACAGTAAACTTGAGAATAAATACCCCATATATAATAAAAGTTTCTAACAGATAAAAACTGTTGAATTTTTTTTTACGAGAATTTGAAAATTCGGCAATTTACTCTTCGGGAATTTTACATTTCGGCGATTCATCATTTTTGGGAATTTGAGAGCCCGGATCTTCAAATTTCGCGAATTTGAAATTTCGAAAATAAAAAAGTTTATAATTATTATGATTGCTGAAACATATACACACTTTTTCTGTAGCACCGGAGAACGATCATCTTTACCAGAGCGACTAAAATAGGCAAATGGATAGTTAGAATATCACTTATGATGTCTAAATCACCCAAATTTAAAAATAACTGTATATTTTGCGTTAATACTGCAGTGAAGAAGACGAAAAGTATTGTGACAATAAAGTAGAAGATTGCTAATCGTTCGTTTCTGCATTCTGGATCAGGCCATAGTCCAAAATTTCGAAGACTAATTCGACTCAGTTTCATGAAAAAGTTGAGAGCTATTAAACAAAAAATATTATTTTAAAGTTTAAGAAACTGCAACTGTTACAATAGAAATATGCACTACTACCACAAGTTCTAGTTTTAATTACTTTTCGTCACATATATGGGTATATTAATTGATTTAATTGATATACCTCTAGTAACTTCTGTATAAATATATCACATTAGGGCGGTCCAAAAACACGACTTTCGATTTTCGGTGATCGGTCCCCCGAATTCGTTCGTTTTCCGGAAAAAGAAATTCCCTATTTTTTTCAAATCTGAAAAGCTCAGTTTTCGAAAAAAAGGAATAAAGAAGTATTTGTTATGAACTTTTTGTTAATCAAAGTTTAGTCACTTCTCAAGAAATATTCAAGGAATAATTTCCACTGCAGCACTTTTAATTTCGAAATCGCTCCACTGATGTATAGTGGCGTTTCCAGTTCAAATCCGGAATGAGGCAGATTTTTTTTTTGTTCTTAAAAAAATTATTTGGCCAAAGTAATCGTTAAACTTAAAGCTGTATCATTTATGCCAAAAAAGAATACCTTTCGACGAATAATTGTTGAAATATATTATTACCATTTTAAAGAATGTTAACGCTTAACTCATGTATAGTGGCGTTCTCGGTTCATACCCGGGCTGAGACATATTTTTTTCTTATTTTTCAAAGAATTATTTGTCCGAAGTAATCGTTAAGCATCGAATTTTAATTAATTAATAACTGTTCACGATTAACAGTTAAAAAATGTTCTACAGGAATAATAATGGTTTAGACAATTTAAAATTAGTTTAAAAATACTTGGAAACTTGTCACTTATCGAATAAGAATAATTTACTTAATATTTTATAATTAACTGAAATAATTTACCCCCGGAAATGAACCAAGAATGCAAAACAGCAGCTTTATGTTAAATTCATGCTAAAGACGATTGTTTTGAATTTCCCCAACATGAATTATTCTCATTTGATAATTGACAAGTTTCCAAGTATTTTCAAATAATTTTCAATAGTTTGCACAATGATTATTTGTTTAGAACATTTTTTTACTGTTAATCGTGAGCAGTTATTAATTAATTAAAATTCAATGCTTAACGATTACTTCGGACAAATAATTCTTTGAAAACAAGAAAAAAATATGCCTTAGCCCGGATATGAACCGAGAACGCCATTATACATGAGTTAAGCGTAACATTCTTTAAAATGGTAATAATATATTTCAACAATTATTTGTCAAAAGGTATTATTTTTTGGCATAAATGATACAGCTTATAAATTCCAAGATCAATATTTCTTGTTTGACATATTTGGAAATTATTTAAACAATTTTAATTTGTTTAAACAATTTGTTTCCCCTGTAAATTTTGAAATGTGACTATTTTCTTCAATTAACGTCGCAGGTAATGCATGTTAAGTGTGTTATTATTTGTGTGGACAGCTTGCAATTATTTAAACAATGTCGCTTATTATTCAGTATTTTCTCATCTCGGAATTTATTACTTAACTGATAAACAAGAAAGTTTCTAACGATTTTTCCAGTTACGTTACACATAATTATTCTCTCATATCGATTTCATTGAAATAAAAAAATACTGAATAATAAGCGACATAGTGTAAGAGATTTGAAAAAACTAAAATTTTCTCCACCTTTACTATGAAACAGATCAAGTGATAATAATTGTTCAAATAATTCTTGCAAACTGTCATTCAGAAAAAGTATCGCTCTTAACATTCATTAACTGCATCATTAATTCCAAAAAATAATAACTTTTCACGCTTTACGGGGGAAAAATTGACTAAATAAACGTAAATTGCTTAAATCATTGCCAAATAATAAATATCCTAAATAAAAAAATATTACTCTAGAAATTCCTAAATTTTGCCATTAATTCCAGAAGATACTAAGTTATTGCGAACTGTCGACAGTAGCTACGTGGTGATTCTCGACTCGACGAGATCTCGTGCGTTTGGTGCTCGGATGGGTGACCGTTCATGATTCTCGCTTAATCGTGTTTTCACTGCGTTTAGCTAATTTCGAGGGGAAGCTTTGATGCCGACGATGAATTGGGACAGTAGATGCTGCCGAATGTTTACATCCAAACTCGTCTGTCAGTAACCGGCTGTGCTCAGGAGTTTTGGTTTTTTGCAGTTTTCCACTTCTCTGACCAAATGTTCAGGTGAATTCGAGCGCTTCTAATAAAAATCCGGCTGCAGACAGTAGGGGATTTTAGAAATCCCGTACACGATGGACTGTGAATGCGCATTCGCGCAGTACGATTATTAGTCCATAATATTCCTAAGAGTATTATTGACGCATTATTGTACTGCGCGCATACGCATTCACTCCTGTTGTGTGAACAGCTACTTTCAGAATCAAAAAGGCGCTGATAAAACGCGTAAATCATGCCTGTGTTACATAAAAGAGTTTAATGTATGACGATCTCGTGTGGGAGGGGGATTTTGGATATGTAAAAACCCAAAAGTAAAAACGTAATCTAATCTACTAAGTTTTTACGATTTTATGGGAAACAATTATGCAAACAGAAATTATTTAAACAATTGCAAAATATTTTAAACAGAAAATATTATTTTTTGCATGGATCAACTATATCATTTATTCCGAAAAATAGTATCTTTTAACGAATAACTGAGAAAAAAAACAATGTTCAAACAATTGTAAATTAGCTTAGAAATATTTGGAAGCTTGTCAATTTTAATTTACAAAAAGTTGAAAACAAATACTTCTTTTGCTTCCTCATAGAGGAAGCTTTGTAATGGTAACATTTTCCAAAATTTTTAAATTGATTTAATTGAACCTTCCCCAATTTAAAAATGTCTAATACAATGTTCTAAGCAATTGTCCGGATGTGTGTGTGTGTGGATGTGTGGATGTAACGCTTTTTTGTGAACACGATAACTTGAAAACGGTCGCAGATAAATTGATGAAATTTGGAGGGCTTATTTTCCCGACTAATATCTTGAAACTGACCGAAGGATTTCTAAAAATATTTGTTGTATTTTTTCTGAGTACTCAATAATATTTGAAAAATCGGTTTTTTATAGTAAAACTTTTTTCATTGACATAATTCAAAGTTGATGCAAGAATATAAAAGATTCCTGGGTTTGAGATGAATCGATTGACCTATACTATTAATATATTTTATTGAAGCGTTAGGGAAGTTATGGTAATTTATATATTTTAAAAATCGGTTTTTTTAATAGTAAAACTTTTTTCATCGACATAATTCAGAGTTGATGCAAGAATATACAAGATTCCTTGGATCGAGACGAATCGATTGACCTATAATATTGATACATTTTATTGAAGATTAAGGAAGCTATGTTAATGCATAATATTTGAAAATACGGTTTTTTATAGTGAAACTTTTTTCTTCAATATAATTGAAAGTTGATGCATGAATATAAAAGATTCCTTGCTTCGAGACGAATCGATTAACCTATAATATTAATATATTTTATCAAAGCGTAGGGAAGTTATGGTAATTTATATATTTTGAAAATCGGTTTTTTATAGTAAAACTTTTTTCATTAACATAATTTAAAGTTGATGCAAGAATATAAAAGATTCCTGGGTTTGAGATGAATCGATTGACCTATACTATTAATATATTTTATTGAAGCGTTAGGGAAGTTATGGTAATTTATATATTTTAAAAATCGGTTTCTTTAATAGTAAAACTTTTTTCATCGACATAATTCAGAGTTGATGCAAGAATATACAAGATTCCTTGGATCGAGACAAATCGATTGACCTATAAAATTAATACATTTTATTAAAGAGTAAGGAAGCTATGATAATGGATAATATTTGAAAATACGGTTTTTCATAGTAAAACTTTTTTCTTCAATATAATTCAAAGTTGATGCAAGAATATAAAAGATTCCTTGCTTCGAGACGAATCGATTGACCTACAATATTAATAAATTTTATTGAAGAGTAGGGAAGTTATGGTAATTTATATATTTTTAAAATCGATTTTTATACTAAAAATATTCTCATTCTCATAATTTAAAGTTGATGCTAGAATAGAAAAGTTGTGTTGATTCAAGACGAATCGATTGATCTATAGCATTGATACATTTTATTGAAGAGTAAGGAAGCTATGGTTATGCATAATATTTGAAAACACGGTTTTTTATTGTAAAACTTTTTTCACTACATAATTTACAATTGATGCAAGAACGAAAAAGATTCCTTGATTCGAGGAAAATCGATTGATCTATAATATTAATACACTTTATTGAAGATTAAGGAAGTTATGCTCATTTATAATATATGAATCATCTGTTTCTAACAGAAAAACTTTTTCATCGACATAATTCAAAGTTGACGACGCATGAATAGAAAAGATTTTTTGATCATAAATTTTCAAATAGAATAATTCTGACAATTTAAACAAAAAAATCATAAAGCTGGCAAAGGGATAGGGTGCGACAGAAGTTTTCCCTTCCCTTTTCCAGCTCGAAAAATTATCATTTCGAATTCAAAATTTGATTTTTCTGATTTTTCTTTGTATTACAAAAATTTGTTGTATTATTTTGTAATTTTGTATTTTTTGTAAATTTCTATTTTTAAATTGATCAAAATGAAGACTTTAGTTTGTCTATTATTGACAAAAATTACTAATGCTTCCTCTATGAGGAAGCAAATACATTTGCTAACGGAAAGCAAAGTGCTCGTGAAATGAGCACCATATAATTATAAATACAAGCAAAGTGGAAACACTCGAGATCGAATTCACAGCTAGTTTCAATTTTTTTTTGAAAACTGAGCATTTCCCATTTAAAGTCCCGTGTTAGTTTCAAAAGCACGGGTAATGTTGCTCGATTTGAAAACAATGGCATTTTTTTCCGGAAAACGTGCACATTGGGAGGGGATCTATCACCCAAAATAAAATTTTAACAGAATAAATTTGGACAAAAGCTCTATCTACACAGATAAAACTAGGGATCCTATTTGATGCCAGGTAATTTTATTACAAAATCATTTTCAACTTCTGTTATTTTCGCTCTCTTGATCAGTGTCAAAACTAAAAAAGAATTTAATTGTTTTCAATATTGTTATTGCTCGATAAGAACCAATTATGGCTCAATTTTGTTTCAGAACATTTTGACGCCGTTTCTTTTCCTAAATAAAACTTTTTTTTTTGTGTAGATTCTTTAAAGATTGTAAATCTTACATATTTTATAAGGAGAAAAGAGATAAAGGTTTGGCAAACTTTCAAACTTGTAAATATTGAATTAAAATGATACTTGAACTTAATTTTTATTTTGTAGATCACACACCCTCTTTTCCATTCATTTTATTAGAATATAAGTCGATAGCGAGTTTACGCGAACTAAAACTCTTTTTGAATCGCTTCTTCTTACCTGTACAACGCATGCTCGCGGACATACATTGTATATTACATATAATACTTCTGATACATAATACAAATCGAGAGCTCAGACGAGGCTGATCGTCGTGAAAGTTGTACCAGTAGTTTTTATCAACTGACTGCCGGTATTTTATTGATCTTACGATGAGAAATACTTTTCTCGATTTTTTTTTACCTACGATGAGCAGGTAATTACTAGAAATAATTAAATTCCTTTTCAAATTATAAATATGTTCATTTTTTTATAAATAACGTAAAGTGAAGTGTCTGTGTAACTGATTTTGAAACGATTTTCTTCGCAAATCCAAATATTGACAATAATTGTGGAAAGTGAAAAGTAAGTTGAAAAAATTCAGTTACATTTGAGGAGTAAGTGAAAAATACGTCATAAATCCATTTTTGAAAAAATTGAGATATTGATTGTTTCTGTACCTATCCATGAAATAAAATGAATTCAAAAAAATTTAATTTTCGATTACAGATTCATTACGTGAATAGGTAAAACTTGTTAAGCATGTAAACTCTTTTTAAAATTCATAAATATTTTTCAATTTTCTCTCATATTATATAATTTTACAAAACTTTAAAATTATTTTTAAAAAATTGAAAGTATAGTAATTATGTGTAAAATGATCTTCCGATTTCATATGTGTAAACAAGAGGTGTTTAATTTATATAATTAAAATATGAATATATACCATTAAATAATATATATATAATAATATACATTATAATATTATATAATTTATAATAATATTATAATATAATATAATAATTATTATAATATATATATATAATAATAATATAATATATAATAATATATATATAATATAATAATATCTATATATAAATAATATAATAATCAGTGAAATATGCCTTGCTGAATCAAAAGTAAATAAATCCATTTTTATCTTGTTAATGACTTCAAGAGTGTATTAAATTAAAAAGATTTTTTCTATTTAATTTGTTTAACAGCCTGACTGATTGTCATAGCCCATTTCAAATTCCATTTTGATCAATGGATTTCAAACCATAATATCGCGAAAAAATGGGAAAAGATCGGCAATTTGAGTGAGTGACCGGGATTTTTCTCTCGAACGTACTAATATGTAAGTTAAAAGTGGTTCCATATATTTTATTATTCTTATTCGGACTTGGAATAGGGAATTAACAAAAAAAATCATTTTCACTTAGAATAGGGAATTTTCCACAAGAATTCCAATTTCGACTTGAACCAGCGAATTCTCGAAAAGAATTATAAATTTGAATTTTGACAGGGGATTTTAGTACAGAATTATGATTTCGAGTTTGAACCAGGGAATTGTCTGAAAGATTTATAATTTGAGTTGAGACAGGAAATAAATAAAAGAAATATGAAAAACATTTAAATAAATAATTACAATCATGCTGGCTCAGAACAGGGAATTTCCGTGGAGAATTATAATTTTTACTTTGGGATAGGGAATTTTAGTAGAGAATTATAATTGTGTTTCTGAACTTAGGGAATTTCAGTAAAGAAATATAATTTTGACGATCGGGACAGGGAATTCTCTTAAAGCATTATAATTTTGGCTTTTGAACAAGGAATTTTGTAAAGAATTCGAATTTTTATTTTGGGACAGGATTATAATTTTCATTTTAGGTTCACTTTAGAACAGGAACGTTCGTTAAGGATTACAATTTTTACTTTAGGAAAGGGACTTTCCGTAAAGAATTATAATTTGACTTGAAACATGGAATTTTTTACATGGAACGGGAATATTGAAAAAGAATATTAATTGTGATTTAGAAGACGTGAATTCAAACCAAATTCTTGTTGTAAGAATTCTTCAAATTTTAAACTGCCTACTTCCAAATTTTGGAAAAAGGGAGTTACCATATTTAAGAATTATAATAGGAAATTTTTAAAATAAATATAATTCTGATTTGAAACAGGGAATTTTTATATGGATTTAATTGGGAATTGGATAAGCAGTTTTCTAAAAGAAATATAATTCTGAGTTTGGACAGACTATAAATAAATTAATTTAAAAAAACATTCGGTAAAGAATTATAATTTTAACTTTGGAACAAGGAATTTCGTAAAGAATTATAATTTTCTCTTGGAACATGTAAGTTTTTACATGGAACGGGAAATTTGAGAAAATAATTTTAATTCGTATTTATAAGAAGGGAATTTACAAAAACAATCTCTGTTCCAAGCCAGAATTTGCCCGATTTTAAAAATTCCTTGTTCCAAGTCATAATTTGTTTGAATCATAAAAATTTGTACTTTTGCACCAAAAAATTTGTTTGAATTCGAAACTTTAATTCTGATTCAGAAGAGGGGAAATAAAAAAATCCCTTTTCAAATTCAAAATTATAATTCTTTTACGAAATTCTGTGTTCCAAATCAGAATTGTAATTCTTATGACCAAAAATTATCTTACGTTCCAATTCAGAACTATAATTTTTTTCTAAAATTTCCTATTCCAAAACGTTTGAATTCATTCAAATCTTTTGAACTTTTTTTAATTGACCGCGAAAAATGATCAATATTGACCATGAGAAAAGCACAAAAAGAAAGGACAAAAAAAAAACAAATACAAAAATTGAATTGAAAAGGAATTCAATTTTTATATTCTTTTGATAACATTGAAGATTATATCTCCATTTGTGAAAAAATTACCGCTGTCAATAGTCATTGCTTTAATTTATTAAAGGAAACTGAAATACTTTTAAAACACTAAAATTCGTAAATGTGTAATTTGGTCTTTAAAGTAGAATTTCTTCTACATAAAATCTTCTTTTTTTGCGTTTTTACGAATATTTTGAAATTTAATGTAAAATGAGTTTTTGTGTAGATTATACTTTTAAAACCGTGCCGTTTTTAAAACCTTTGATATATTAAGGTTTTTATTATTTACGTTTATCCAGTTTTTCGAACTCTTCCTAAATTTACAAAAAAAATTAAAAATTAATGAAAAATGGTAAGGTTATTCCAATTTTGTAAGAAATGAAAAAAATGGTGTCAAAAATCTTACTTTTTCCCTGAAATTATTAGGAATTGTAAGTACTAATATAGTCACTTACAATTAAATATCTATTTGATTTGGTTGGTATATTTTGTTTTTCGTGAAAAAAATTATTAATGTAAAGCTGTTTCCATGTTTTGAAAAATTCAAACACGAAATTTTCTCAAAACAGCTTTACCATTTTTTAGTCATTCTCCGTTTTCTCATCATTTTCTAAAGAGTGAAAAAAAACTTAACCAACTGGGAAAGAAAAATTCTAAAATTTCAAAACTTGCAAAAAGGGTTTTGAAAAATAAAATCAAAAATAATTTTGTTCTCCCGAAAAAAATACCTAATGGAAATTTTATGGTAAGCAGGCCTATTTTTCTTAAAGATTTCAGGAAAAAATAGGGTTTTTGAGGAAAAGTTCTTTTCTCGTTTGAAGAAATTGGAATAATTTTACCATTTTTATTTATTTTTTTGTAAATTTAGAAAGAGTGCGAAAAAGTAGATAAACTGAAACAAAAAAATCTGGATATATCAAAAATGGTAAAAATGACACGATTTTTAAAGTAAAATGTTAAAAAAAACTGATTGTACTCTTAAAACGTGTAAATACTCGTAAAAAATGTAAAAATATCGATGTGTTAATTAAAAAAAAAATACTTGTCTTCTTATTTTCCTCGTACAAAAACGTATTTCATTGGCAATTCAATGCTGAACATACCACCTGCCGGCCTGTATGATTTGACATGGATGCGGTCAATAATAACTACTAATTAACATTTTTATAAAAACCGTTACAAATACAGATAATTTTTTATTCAATTTAGACATATGTATACAATTTTTAAATCGATAATACAATTTTTTTTATTTTTGGTTATTATTGTTATAGGGTACCCGGCACAATGGTTGGACAACCCCAATGATGGGCCACGTCATTTAAATATGCTTACATGAAGGAAAACTCATAAATACAATTACTAATAAATTGTGCATTAATAATCATAAATTGAAGCATAAATAATTCCGCAGCGTATTTGGCAAGCTAGGCTAATACAAGAGTAAGTAAAACCGGCATTGCTGAATGAGTAAGGAATTTCAACGAAAAGCTTTTGAGGTAAAGAGTGTCCGCTTGTTGAAAATTATTATTTTTATAATAGTTAGGATAGATTAAACTATAAACTTTTGGATTTAATTTGAATTTGATGAATTAAGAGACACGAACATAGTATTGTAACCTGAAAAATATGTCAATATGTCAAAAAATAATGATTGGTCACAATATCTGAAAAGCAAATGACTAATATTTTTGCAAAAATTCGTAAAAAAATTGTTTAATCTTTTTATAGACTATGCATATGACCAACGAGGTGGTCAAGAACTTTATTTCAATACATTTCAGTGGTCAATCGAACAACTATTACCCTATGCTAATCACTATGTCTTCGTGGCCAATATTTGTGTTTTTGACATTATTGTTAATTTCTTTAAATATAAATTATTTACTACTTTTAACACTGAATTTCTTATGGTAATTTGTCTCATTATAAAAGTTATTTTCCCCTGTGTATTTTAGAATTTTGTCGGACGCTTATAGTGTTTTCCACAAATTTGTATACTCTTAAAATTTGTATTCGCGTTGACGAATGTGCAATTCTGTAAAATTTGTAGGTTTTTTTTTTTTTCTTGATAATATTCTCAAATATTTGAAACATGACTAATCATAGTCTCACCCCTGAATTTCGTATCACACTTACCCGTATTGACACTGGTTTAATTGAGCTATTTTTCCATTGAATATTACAAATACAAACAGTAAAATTATGTACATCTTAATTTGCAGAAATGCGTCTTATAATTCATCATTATCACATGTCAATAAAAAATGAAAATAGAACCAAATTTACAAAAAATCACTCCTCATCACCATAAAACTTTACACATAGCCAACTTTACTTCCATTCAAGGTATACTTTCTTAATTTAGTTTATTTACTATAAAAGCAAAAGTTAAAACTTTATATGCATTTTTTAGATATGGACTTCAGAATGCTTTTTTTGATCATGCATTTGAGACACCTTATTTATTCGTCATAGTTAACAATACAGACAAATAACCTGCTGATGTTTTTAGAATCTGAAATAATGTTTCCATTTTTGATAATAATCTTAAATAAAATAACTCTATATTCTACGATTTGCTTAAAATAGGATACAAAATTTCTTTTTACATTTGTAACATTGATTTTATACTGAATCTTTTTTTCAAGCACAGTAGTGAAAATATTTATAGATAATTATTTTAATGTTTAACAAAATTTATAGAACAAAAATAGGATTTGAAATAGGCATGTTTTTGATTACTTTTAGCAAATCAAAACAAAATATATTTTGAAATATAGTTATTTAGATTTTTCCGCTAAACATACCTTATTGAAGAGTTGCAAGGAAAGATTGCAAAATTTTCCAGCTGTTAAAGTGCTTGGTGTTTTCGCTCTTTGCATTAATAACAATAAATTATTTGCTTCCTTTGATGGTAATTCGTACCATTCACAACTATATGCAGCATGCACAATTTCAGTGCTCTGTAAATATAATAAAAAAATAATTGATGATTTAACTTATTTAATTTATAATAATTTAAGATAATATTAAAAATGTCTAGTAGGTAGAGAAAAGCAATACAACTATTCAAAAATAAATTTAAATTTCAAAGGTACAACAAAAACAATAATTAATTATTCACCTGATACCGAAGTTCTTCGGCCACATAACAATAAGTGTAAAATAGTACCAACATATACATAAAAAATGTCACCATCACTACTAGTAAAATAAGTGGTAATGGTTCTTCATGGTTTCCTGTCATCTGCAATGTGAATAAATTTTTAAATAGTATATTATTGCGTTTTTATAATATTAGGGTAGTCCAAATATATATCTGTTCAACATTTCTTTGTGACCCCCTCCCCACTCCCCATTTGTTTGTTTTTCGGAAAAAGAAATTCTCTATTTTTTTTCAAGTCGGTCAAGATTGACCCATACTCCCGGGCTTTTGCAATTATTAATATGGAATTTTAAATGAGAATAGCTCAGTTTTTGAAAAAAAATGGCAAAAAAATGTACTCCCGTCTCAAGGAATATTCCAGGAATCATTTCCACCCAATATCTTTTATTATGACATCCCCGGAAAATGCAAAAAAAAATACAAAGTAGCAATTTTATGTAAAATTCATGCTAAAGATGATATTAAAAAAAATGTTTCACACGAATTATATTTATTCGATAAGTGACAAGTTTCCAAGTATGTTTAAACTTATGATATAGTTTATGAATTTCATAAATGATATTTTTTGCTTAACATATTTTGCAATTGTTTAAAGAATTTCTATTCGTATAATAGATAGATGTACCGTTTGTGGCCACTTTGAGATTTATAAGTAAATTTTAAATATTTAGTTCTTACTATAGTATTATGTAGTATATTTATAGGGTTTTTTGATATGTTGGCAACGCTGTCAACTCTTTTCTATAGGACGTTAAGAGTATAGTTCAAGAAATAATTGAAAACATATGTGGACGCGTGTTGTACCTCGGCAATTTTAATTATTTCTTATAAGAATCTGCAGAACACACCGATGAGTGAATTACTGATATTTGTTGAAAATCATAATCTTCTTTAAATATGTATATTATATGCTACTTACGAAACTTAATAGTAAGTAAAAAACATGAATTTACTGATAATAACCTAAAATATGAATAAAAAAGCCCATGGCCACAACTGGTACAGCAAAAGTATACACGTGCTACTTTTGGTCATGCCATGGCCACAAGTGGTGCATATACGTTTTCCAGTTTTGGCCATATTTTTCATTTTCAAATATAATTTCGAAAAAAGTTTTTTCCACACTATGATGGTATCATTAGTGATTTTAGAGCATATATTTAAATATGAAAAAAAAAAAAATAGTGGATGGCCCTATTAATAATTATTGTAAATTTCCAAAGTATCATAGGAAAGAGTTGTTTGAAAAACATTCTTTATTGATTCCGTAAACAAATTGTGCCTATTTGTTGAAAAATATCCAAACTTTGAATATCTTTATGAAAATTGTTGAAATAATTAATAATTATTCTAAATTAGCAAAGTAAAGTAGGAAAGACTCATTATAAATAGATTCTTTTTTGTTCTGTAAACCAATTGAGCCAATTCGTCAAAAATAGACAAAATCTGAATTTGTTCATGGAAATTGTTTGAATAATTAATCATTCTTGTAAATGTACATAAGCAACATATAAAAGAGTCATGAAAAAGACTTTTCTTAGCCTCATAGAAAAAAGTAAACGGAAAAATATTCTTGGTCAATTCTATAAAAAAATTTACCTTATTCGTTGAAAATAGCCAAGCTCTGGATATCTTTATGAAAATTGTGGAAATAATTAATAATTATTGTGAATGTGCAAAGTATCGTAGAAAAGAGATATTGAAAATACCTTCTTTGTTGATATCTAAAACAAATTGAGCCTATTCTTTAAAAAATAGCCAAACTTCTAATTTGTTCATGAGAATTGTTTAAACAATTGATAAATCTGGGAAACTTGCAGAGAATTATAAACAAAAGTCATCGGAAAGATATCCTTAGTTAATTTTGTAAAAGTATTGAGTCCATTCATTGAAAAATAGCCACATTCGTAATTGGTTTATAAAATTGTTTAAATAATTAATAAATCTTGGAAATTTACAAAGCAACATATAAAAGAGTCCTTGGAAAGTTATTCTTAGTTAACTCCGTAAGAAAATTGTGCCTATTCCTTGAAAAACAGCCAAATTCTGGAAATGTGTAAATGTGTGAAGTATCGTAAAAAAGAGTGATTAGAAATACATTCTTCATTAATTCTGGAAACAAATTGAGCCTATTCTTTAAAAAATAGCCCAACTCTTCATTTGTTTATGCAAATTGTTTAAATAATGATTAAATCTTTGAAATTTGCAGAGAATTATATACAAAAAGTCATTGGAAAGACATTCTTACTTAATTTTGTAAAAAATCAAGTGATGAAGTTATCCAATCATCACCTGTTATTATTGAAGTAATCGAACCTGATGCAGTTTCTACCGCTAACAAAGCAAATGTATGTAATTATAACACTCTAACGATACGTCGAAAGTCTTCTGATGAAATTATGGATGAAGTAATTGTGTGGCCTAAAAAAAACAGTCTTCAAAGCGAAAACGTGCTGTTCAACATTCACCTTCAGTAATAACAGCTGATAAATGGATAGAAGAAGAAAACAAACTTAAGAAAATTGAAAGAAAAGAGAGAATTGAAAAATAGGAAAAATTAAAACAAGAAAAATTAGAGGAAAAAGCTAAAAAACAATTAGCTGAGAAAAAAACCTGTTAAACCGCGACAAAATTCTAAAAAATAACTAATATTTCCCTATGTGTGACAATTTTATTGTATTTTGTTTAATTATATTAAAAATAAATTGATATATTGATAATTAATTGAGTAAATATTAATAAAATTCACTCCAACAAAAAAAATTACTTACTATGGCCAAAAGTGGTGCAACCAATGGCCACTACTGGTGTATCTATGGCCACTACTGGTAAAACAGGAGGTAAGATTAAATATTATTAATTTTTTATAATAAAGTAAGGTTCAAGGGTTTGGACTTTTAATAATTCGATTATTGATACACTAATAATGTTATTAATTCATATTTCATTATGAAATATTTTATTTAGGTTAATTTCATTCTTGATAAAAGATACGAAATTACTTAAAGTGGCCACAAACGGTACATCTACCCTATTCTCATTTTGAGAAAAAAAGTATTATTTCGACTGCATAAAAAATGAACTGCAACAAAAATGACCCTGCTAATTTTCTGTAATGTTTGGCTATTATTTAAACAATTTTCATTTGTGTGAACAATTTTTTTCCTGTAAATCTTGAAAAGGTACATTTTTCACCTTTCCTATAAAAAGACACAAGGGAATGATTATTAATTGTTCAAATAATTCCAAATTGTCTTTCACGGAAAATAACTTTCAACATTCATTAGCTACGTCATTAATTCCAGAAAATAGTAATTTTCCAAGATTTACAGAGAATAATTGTTTTAGCAAATGAAAATTCTTTAGGCAAATGAAAATTGTTTAACTTGAAAACTTGTCACTTATCGAATAAGAATAATTCATATTGAAAAAAATAAAAAAAATATCGTCTTTAGCATGAATTTGACATAAAAATGCTATTTTGCATTTTTTGGGGCATTTTCCGAGCACAATATCAGGGGATTGGAATTGGCCAATTTGAAAAAAAGTAATTTCTTTTTCTGGAAAACGAACAAATCTGGGGGGGGGGGGGGGTCGAAAACCAAAAATCAACAGTCATTTTTTCGGGCTAACTCTAATATAATATATTATCATTTTTTGTCTATTTACTCAATGTTGATTTAATCTATATTTTAAAGTGTTCATCAACCAACTTAATTTCAAAATTAATTTAACAATTTTTTTTTTTAGAAGTACGCACAATACTAAGTTGATATCCTTGAAGGCAAAACTGAATGCTACATGCCAACATTTCTGCTAGGAATAACATATTAAAAGAATCCTCGATTATCTCAACACACCTTTAATAAAATAACGCACTGTTAATTAAAATATTATGTTCTAGAAGTAAGAAATGCATTTTTTACATTTGAAAAAAAGGCTGCTGAATTGCATGTATTGGAATTATGCTTATTTGTATCGGAAAAAGTTTATTCAAATCTCAAATTCTTCTCTTTTCAAATCGAAATAACATTTATGTTTACTATAGTAAATATTTATTGGATTACTCGTTTGCGAGAAAAATAAATATTTGAGTCTTTAAAATTTCAAAATTCTTGTATTTCGGAATTTGTCAGATTTGTTTTTTTAAATCGGTTATTTGTACAAAGATCAGAAAATCGAGATTTTCGTTCAAGCAAAATAAAGCAAAAATTATTTGATTGAAATTTGAAGAATGTTTAGTTTGCCGTGCGTTTTTTTTTCAAAAGCGCTTGTATTTTTACATATTGTAATTTTGATTACAATCTTTTTATAAAAGAAAAAATAAATTTGAGAAATGCATTTCTAACTTCAGAGATAAGAATACTTTTTTACATTTTCAATGTAATCCACAATCAAATCGTAAATTCAGGATGGCCGCAGATCAGGAAAAAACTGGAAATCTGGGACTGTCAAGAATAATCAGGGCTGCCATGGCCACACAAATTTTTTTTTTTGTTGAGTATTTGTTTAAGAAAAAATAATTTTTAAAGAACATACTTCTTTTTACGCCTTCTTGTTCAATTTCGTTGCACAATTTGAATGTTTTAAGTTTATGTTTTTTTTTTAAATGTACTTTCAAACTATTAGTCACTTTTTTAAGATAACAAGTAGCCACTTTTTTAAATAATAACATCATTTCAGTGAATTTCCTTTCAATAAATGAATTCAAGGGGGTTACCCACTATTGAATTCAGGTCTATACCTATTTCTGGATTATCTTGAATTCTTTTGAATTATTTTAGGGTACTTTGAAAGATCCCTAAAGTTTTAAACAGATTCCAATAATTTGTAGAGATTTCAAAGCATTTTAAAGATTTTATTGTAATTATCAAAGTTCCCAGGAATTTTCAAGCGCTTTAAAAAGTTTGAAAGGATTTCGAAAGATTTCATGGCATTGTCAAGAGATCTAAAATTTTTAAGGGATGTCCAAAGATTTTAATGATTTTAAGGGATTCAATAAAATTTTCAGGGTTGTTACTGGTTACTGGTTGTAGGATATTTTAAAAGATTCGAAGGGATTTTATCAGATTTCCAAGGATTTTAATGATTTGACGGGATTTTGAGAGCTGCTATAGGATATTTTAATCAACTTTCCAGGATTTCAGATTTCTTGTAATTTTACAGGATTTTATAATATGCTAATGGATTTCAAAGAATTTATTCACAAGAATTGATGGATTTCGTAGAATTTCAAAGATTTAAAAATATTTCAAGGTATTTCAAAAGATATTTAAAAATTTTAGGATATTTTAAAACATTCCAAGGAATTTGCAATTTTTATGAATCATTTGAAGGAATTTAAAACAAGTTTCAAGATTTTAAGGTATTTTCATAAATTGCAAGGAATTTTCAAGAGTTTAAAAAAATTTAAAGGGATTTAAAAAGATTTAAATTATTTTCGTTTTTTTAATGAGAAGTAATTTTCAAGAGCTTTAAAAAATTTCCAGGGCATTCAAAATTTTTTTAGGGATTTGAAATATTTTTCGATATTTTAAAAGATTCCGAGGAACTTTCATTTGATTTAAATAATTCAATGGGAGTTAAAAGTATGTGAAATATTTTACGGTATTTTAAATTGATTTCAACATTTTAAAGGGATTTCAAAGGGTTTAAGATATGAAGAGGGTTTCAAATATTAATTGCAGTTATTCTGAATCCATTTGGAACTTAAGCTGAATTCTGATTAATTTATACTGAACTGATTCAAGTTCTTTAGAATTCTCTTGAATTTTTTGTAATGACCTAAATGTTTAAATCTACCATTAGCCATTTCAAAGTGTTTCTTTTTTCGTTTAATGATTTAAAAAGAAGATTTTACCTCTTTTATATGAGAAAAACTTTTTTGGTAATCAAAATACAACAATACTATATATAGTGTATTTGTTCGCGTCTTCGAAACGCATCGATCGACCTACTGTTAAACCTTTTATGACCCACGAGTATCGCTTAATGAAGTTTGAAAAAAATGGCATATTGTCACTATATGAGAAAAACTTTTTAATATTCAAAATATAATACTATATCTAGTGTATTTGTTCGCGTCTTCGAGACGTATCGATTGTCCAATTGAAGAACCTTTCACGTCCTGCCATAACCTACCAATATAGTTTTAAAATTTGTTAACAAATTTATTTACCTTGTTAAGAGAATTTTTTGTGATATTGGGAAAATATATCGTTACTACATTTGATGTAATTGTTCGCGTCTTCGAGACGCGCGGACTGACCTATTGACGAACTTTCGATGACCATTCTTCATCAATCAATAGCGACTTAGAAAGTTTATATAAAGAAAGTTATATTGTTTATATGAAAAAAACTTTTTTTAATTTGAAATATAACACTACCGTAAGTTAAAAAGTTGTTTATTGTAACAGAACACAGCGATTTACATTTTGATGGACTCTCTGATTTTCTGAAAATAAGATTTTCGCTAAGACAGAAACGTAAGTTTGGAAAATATTGAAAGTATCCAGTTTTTTCTTTTGTTAGAGAAAAACCTCCCTCTATGAGAAGGCGAATTTATTTGATACCTATCAGGAAGCAAAGTGCTCACGAAATAAGCACAAATAATTACACCGATAGTAAATACACCAATAGTACTTCGCAGCGGTATTCTTGAATTGTTGTCAATTCACTTGATTTTTCCAAATTAAGCTTGAATTTTTATGCATTTAATCAAACTTTTCTTATTTTCATTAAATTCCTCTAAATTTATTCCAATTTTACCAAAATCAATGAAATTTGTTGGTTTAAAAAAAAGTCCAATTCATTTAAAATCTTTTCAATTTAACTGTAATTGTTTCGAAGTCTTATGAATTTATCGTCAATTCCTTAAAATTCACCTGGAATCCTTACAAATTTCATCGAATTCTTTTGAATTTTTCAAATTTTTAAAGAACATTTGTCACATTATTAATGCACATAAGTCACTTTTAGCCATTTTTCTGTTTAAATATGTAGGTCACTTTTTCAAAGTAAATTTGATTGTGGCAGCCCTGAGAATAATAAATTATAAATGTATAAACTTGAATTTAAAATTGATTTATTCCATTTATAAAAGATTTTATATTGAAAATGTTACGAGATTATGGTTTTTAAATATTTATAGTAAATACAAAATTAGTAAGGGAAAAATCAGGGAATTTTGAAAATCAAGTTTTGTGGCCACCCTAAAAATTCTACTCTAGTTAATTTTTATTAAGGTAATTTGATCTTAAAAACCTGTTCAAAAGTTGATGTCTCCTAATGATGATTGCATATTCCTCCCGAAACTCTTTCTTCTCAGTTTTGGTTACAATTTTATGGATGGTGTCTATTAAGCGATACCGCAAAATAGAAAATTGCGCACAAAGATGCATCACAAGGACAGCAAAAAAACCGTGAACACCAGCGTACGTAATGGTAGCAAGAATTGTAGCCAAAAATTGACTGAACCATGTCAATTCAAAATTAGGACTATTTTTAGTGTCGTAAGGAAAATGAGAAATTATGTACGTACGGCGAGTTTGATTAGCAAATTCATTAAATCTGTCAATAATTGTGAAGTACACTTCACCTGCAGTGTGAAAAATAACTGTGCCCTGAGACAAGAAAATACAAATCAGTGATATTTTTCGAGCTGTCCTAGCCATTTGCAACATTATTATTCTTTCTTTCTCTGTTTTTGAGTTTCGCCAATCTTCACTTATTAGAGCGACGAGGGGCTTCAAGTCTTTCATGTAAACAGTGCTTTATATTAATAGTTTAATTATTATTTAAAATTATTTTTCTATTTTACATAAAAATTAAGAAATTATTATATTAGGGGCTGTTCAAAAACTACGTCACGCTATTTTGAAAAATGTTTTGACTTGCTCCCTTCTTTGTCACAGATCGTCACACAAAGCTATAATAAAATAAAATAAATAATAAAACAAAATAAATGATAAGACAAAATTTTGAATCATTTAATGCATAAATAAATTGTGAAATTATTATTGAAAAGGGCATCAAAAGAACGGTAATAATTCGAGTAATAATTTCAGCACACATGCCACCAAGGGAAAATTTTGGATTTTCGAAAAATTGGACTGGTACTTCAGGGTTGGATCGAAACTTGCCAAGTTTTTCAGGGATTGAAAAGGAATTTCTACGAAATAAAAATATATCAATAACTTCATTTCTTAACCCATAACTACCCCCCCCCCCCCCCCCCCCCAAAAAAGATATGCGTAAAAAAGTCAAAAAGCCGGCGGGGGGACGGGCCGGAGAGGGAAAAAAAAAAAAAGAA